>WNWK01004803.1:97500-102500 GCA_009830355.1 Cherax destructor
ATACCTCGTCTTAAAACTGTGTATGGTTCCTGCCTCCACTATATCTTTCTCTAGACTATTCCACTTCCTGACTACTCTGTGGCTGAAGAAATGCTTCCTAACATCCCTTTGACTCATCTGAGTCTTCAGCTTCCAGTTGTGTCCCCTTGTTTCTGTGTTCCCTCTCTGGAACATCCTGTCACTGTCTACCTTGTCGATTCCCCGCAGTATTTTGTATGTCGTTATCATGTCTCCTCTGAAACTTCTTTCCTCCAGTGTTGTTAGTCCTATTTCCCTCAACCTCTCTTCATAGGACAGACCCCTGAGTTGTGGAACTAACCTTGTCGCAAACCTTTGCACTTTCTCTAGTTTCTTTACGTGCTTGACCAGGTGTGTGTGTGTGTGTGTGTGTGTGTGTGTGTGTGTGTGTGTGTGTGGTCTTTGTCTTTAATATTAAATCCTACATTAATTAGTATACAATTATAACAAGTGTCTCATACATAGTTACAAGCTGAATATTACGCTCAGTGGCAGGTACAAACCCTTGACAATGAGGAGGACAGGTCTGGTGATCTTGGGGTCGGAGTTCACCTGACACTCATACCACCCTCCGTCACCTGGCTGTGCGAACTTAATGTGCAGTGTCCACTCGTCTGTGTTCACCGGGTGAAGAACCTGTTAAACAACACAAGTTAATAGCATTAATATTTCACTAAAACTACAACTGCAATACGTTTATATATATATAATTTTTTGTATTATTAACACATCGGCCGATTTCCACCAAGGCAGGGTGGCCCAAAAAAGAAAAACTTTCATCATCGTTCACTCCATCACTGTCTTGCCAGAGGCATCTTACACTACAGTTATAAAACTGAAACATTAACACCCCTCCTTCAGAGTGCAAATACTGCACTTCCCATCTCCAGGAATCAAGTCTGGCCTGCCGGTTTCCCTGAATCCCTTCATAAATGTTACTTTGCTCACACTCTAACAGCACATCAAGTATTAAAAACCATTTGTCTCCATTTACTCCTATCAAATACGCTCACGCACGCATGCTGAAAGTCCAAGCCCCTCGCACACAAAACCTTCTTTACCCCCTCCCTAGGCCGACTCCTACCCCGCCTTCCCTCCACTACAGATTTATACACTCTCCTCATCCCTCTGGATAATAGGTTTGGTAATACCGCACCTCGTCCTAATTTCCACACTACGAATTCGCTGCATTATATTCACACCACACATTGATCTCAGACATGACATCTCCACTGCCTCCAGCGTTCTCCTTGTTGCAACATTCATCACCCATGCTTCACACCCATATAAGAGTGTTGGCACAAATATATTCTCAAACATTCCCTTCTTTGCTTCCATGGACAAAGTCCTTTGTCTCCACAGACTCCTAAGTGCACCACTCACCCTTTTTTCATAATCAATTCTATGATTCACCTCATCCTTCATAGACTCATCTGCTGACACGTCCACTCCTAAATATCTGAATTAATTTACCTACTCCATACTCTCTCTCCAATCTGATATCCAATCTTTCATCAACTAATCTTTTTGTTATCCTTATCACCTTACTCTTTCCTATATTCACTTTTAATTTCCTTCTTTTACTTACCCTACCAAACTCGTCCACCAACCTATGCAACTTCTCTTCAGAATCTCCCAAAAACACAGTGTCATCAGCAAAAAGTAGATGTGACAACTCTCACTTTGTGTTTTATTTTTTATCTCTTAACCCCACTTCTCTTGCTAACACCCGAGCATTCACTTCTCTTACAACTCCATCAATAAATATATTGAACAACCACGGTGACATCACACATCCTTGTCTAAGGCCTACTTTTAATGGGAAATACTCTCGCTTTTTCCTACACACTCTAACCTGAGCCTCACTATCCTCGCAAAAGCTCTTCACTGTTTTCAGTAACCTACCTCCTATTCTATACATTTACAACACCTGCCACATTGCCCCCCTATCCACATAATCATTCGTCTTTTTCAAATCCACAAATGCCACACAAACCTCTTTACCTTTATCTAAAAAACTGTTAACCTATATGTTTCACTGTAAACTCTTGGTCTACACACCCCCTACCTTTCCTAAAGCCCCCTTGTTCATCTGCTATCCTACTCTCCGTCTTATTCTTAATTCTTTCAATAATAACTCTACTATACATTTATTCCCCTACAATTTTGCACTCTCTTTTGTCCCCTTTGTCTTAATACAAAGGAACTATGAATGGTTTCTGCCAATCCCTAGGTACCTTACCCTCTTCCATACATTTATTAATAAAAGCACCAACCACTCCAAAACAATATTCTCAACTGCTTTTCACATTTCTATCTTTATCCCACCATTCCCAACTGCCTTGCCCCCTTTCATTTTACCCACTGCCTCGCGAACTTCACAAACACTCACATGTGGCTGTTCCTCACTCTTTCAATATGTTATTTCTCCTTGCCCTGTACACGAAATCACAGCTTCCCTATCTCCATCAACATTTAACAATTCATCAAAATATCCCCTCCATCTTCCCGATACCTCTAACTCTTCTAAAATAATTCTCCTTTCCTATTTTTAACTATCAAATCTATTTGCTCCCTAGGCTTCCTCACCTTATTAATCTCACTCCAAAACTTTTTCTTATTTTCAACAAAATTTGTTGATAACATCTCACCCACCCTCTCATTTGCTCTCTTTTTACATTGCTTCACCACTTTCTTATCCTCTCTTTTTCTCTCCATATACTCCTCCCTCATTTCATCACTTTTAATTTGTAAAAACCGCTCATATGCTAAAAGAATACACACACATGATGGAAGGGATAGACTCAGAAGTGTCCCTGTTCGCAGATGATGTGAAGTTAATGAGAGGAATTAAATCAGATGAGGATCAGATAAGGCCACAAAGATACCTGGACAGGCTGGGCACGTGGTCCAGCAACTGGCTTCCCGAATTTAACCCCGATAATTCAAAGTCATGAAGATCGGGGAAGGGCAAAGAAGACCGCAGAGAGAGTAAAGGCTAATTGGCCAAAGACTGCAAACCTCACTCTAGGAGAAAGATCTTGGGGTGAGTATAACAAACACGGAACACGTCTCCGGAAGCATACATCAACCAGATAACTGGTGCAGCATATGAGCGCCTGGCAAACCGATACTTTCCTAAGGAATCGTTAAAGACACTGTACACTGTGTAGGTCAGGGACATATTGGAGCATGCAGCACCAGTTTGAAACCCACACCTGGTCAAGCACGTCAAGAAATTAGAGAAAGTGCAAAGGTTTGCAACAAGGTTAGTTCCAGAGCTAATTGGAATGTCCTATGAAGAAAGATTAAGGGAAATCGGCCTGACGACACTGGAGGACAGGAGGGTTAGGGGAGACATGATAACGACATACAAAATACTGCCTGGAATAGATAAGGTGGACAGAGACAGGATGTTCCAGAGAGGGGACACATAAACAGGGGGTCACAATTGGAAATTGAAGACTCAGACGAGTTTAAGGGATGTTAGGAAGTATTTCTTAAGTCATAGAGTTGTCAGGAAGTGGAATAGTCTAGCAAGTGACGTAGTGGAGGCTGGAACCATACATAGGTATGATAAAGCTCATGGAGCAGGGAGAGAGAAGACCTAGTAGCGGTCAGTGAAGAGGCTTCGCCAGGAGCTATGTCTCGACCCCTGCAACCACAATTAGGTGAGTACAATTAAGTGAGTACACACACACACACACACACACATACACACACACACAAACACACACACACAAACACACACACACACACACACTCACACACACACACAACACACCCACATACACACGCACCTCGAGCTGAACAGGATAATAAGCACCAGACAGCACGGATTCCGAGAGGTCAAATCCTGTGTAACAAACCTCCTAGAATTCTATGATAAAGTAACAGAGGTAAGGCAAGAGAGAGAAGGGTGGGTTGATTGCATTTTCCTGGACTGCAGGAAGGCCTTCGATACAGTTCCTCACATAAGATTAGTAAAGAAGTTGGAAGAACAAGCAGGTATAACAGGAAGGGCACTGGAATGGATCAGGGAATACCTCACAGGGAGGCAACAACGGGTCATGGTGCGTGATGAGGTATCACAGTGGGCGCCTGTGACGAGCGGTGTACCGCAGGGGTCAGTCCTAGGACCAGTGTTATTTTTGATATATGTAAATGACATGACGGACGGGATAGACTCAGAAGTTCGCAGATGATGTGAAATTAATGAGAAGAATCACATCGGAAGAGGACCAAGCAGGTCTTCAAACAGACCTGGATAAGCTCGACATCTGGTCTAGCAACTGGCTTCTCGAATTCAATCCCACCAAATGCAAAGTCATGAAGATCGGAGAAGGGCAAAGAAGACCGCTGACAGAGTACAGGCTTTGCGGACAAAGGCTACAAACCTCGGCAAGGGAGAAAGACCTTGGGGTGAGTATAACGCCAAGCACGTCTCCGGAGGCGCACATCAACCAGATAACTGCGGCAGCATATGGGCGACTGGCAAACCTAAGATTAGCGTTCCGTTACCTTAACAAGGAATCGTTCAAGACACTGTACACCGTGTACGTCAGGTCCATACTAGAATATGCAGCACCAGTCTGGAACCCACACCTGGTCAAGCACGTAAAGAAACTCGAGGGCTTAGTACCAAACTTGCACACAAAAATCACTCCCTACGAAAGCAAAAGACTCGGCAGGCGATGTAACATCCCCCCAATGAAGAGCAGGGGTGCCACTAGCGCGTTGAGGGACAACACAATAAGTGTCAGGGGCCCAAGAATGTTCAACTGCCTCCCAGCATACATCACGGGGATTACCAACAAACCCCTGGCTGTCTTCAAGCAGGCACTGGACAGGCACCTCAAGTCGGTACCTGATCAGCCGGGCTGTGGTTCGTACGTTGGACTGCGTGCAGCCAGCAGTAACAGCCTGGTTGATCAGGCTCAGGTCCAACAGGAGGCCTGGTCACAGACCGGGCCGCAGGGGCG
>WNWK01004803.1:107500-132188 GCA_009830355.1 Cherax destructor
GATCTTTGGAGGATTGGGTAGTCCTGTGGGTTAGAGCATCGTGTGATTTTCGCTCACCATGAGGTGGGCCAAACCAACATGGGTTCAGGCCCTCGTCTAGTCGCAGTGGTTACAATACAATATATACTGCGTGTGGAAGCTAGTACACCAAACGGGGAGTAGAATGAAATTAGCTCTGAGGCAACCCACACCATCGTGTGTTCGAGCTTTGTTTTTTGTTTTTGTATCTGTGTATTGTTGCTCTGTCTGCCTTGGTGTGTGCTGACGTAATAATACGTCATCATATGTCACTTATTTCCACCAATGACAGTTTTCACCCTGAAGTGACAATGCTCTAGAAATCTTGTGCTGGGGAGGCAGATGCTCAGATTACGCCTGAGAGGAAGTGTGTTTAGGAAATTTTCTTTCCTTTTGGAGAGGAAGGAATGGGTGCTGCTTCTGATCAAGAGTTTACGTCCTCCTAGTTTGCTACTCTAGAACAATTAAGTGTTATGGAGAGTCCTGCAGGCCTCTGTAAATGCGAAACGTTTATATTGTGAGAGTTTGAGTATCTATATGTGTCAGTGAGGATTTCTGTGAATCCCACTATATTTCCTTCTATGTTCATGGTTAGGTAGGATTCTGCTGGAGTTTTACGAATCACAAACCGCGGGTTCAATCCCCGCCCGTTCTGTGGTTTGTAAGCTAATGATGTCACCTCACTAGATATTAGAGCAGCTGTTCTGAGTAAGTTTGATTCTATTTTTTCTATTAACACATCGGCCGTTTCCCACCAAGGCAGGGTGGCCCGACAAAGAAAAACATTCATCATCATTCACTCCATCACTGTCACGCCAGAGGCGTGCTTACACTACAGCTACAAAACTGCAACATTAACACCCCTCCTTCAGAGTGCCGGCACTGTACTTCCCATCTACAGGAATCAAGTCCGGCCTGCCGGTTTCCCTGAATCCCTTCATAAATGTTACCTTCCCTACACTCCAACAGCACGTCAAGTCCTAAAAACCAGTTGTCTCCATTCGCTTCTATCTAACATGCTCATGCACGCTTGCTGGAAGTCCAAGCCCCTCGCGCACAAAACCTCTTTTACCCCCTCCCTCCAACCTTTTCTAGGCCGACCCCTACCCCGCCTTCCCTCCACTACAGATTTATACACTCTCGAAGTCATTTTATTTTGTTCCATCCTCTCTATATGTCCAAACCACCTCAACAACCCCTTCTCAGCTCTCTGGATAATAGTTTTGGTAATCCCACACCTCCTCCTAATCTCCAAACTACGGGTTCTCTGCATTATATTCACACCACACATTGCCCTCAGACATGACATCTCCACTGCCTCCAGCCTTCTCCTTGTTGCAACATTCACAACCCATGCAACACAGCCATACAAGAGTGTTGGTATGACTATACTCTCATACATTCCCCTCTTTACTTTCATGGATAAAATTCTCTGTCTCCACAAGCTCCTCAGTGCACCACTCACCTTTTTTCCCTCGTTAATTCTATGATTCACCTCATCCTTCATATACCCATCTGCTGACACATCCACTCCCAAGTATCTGAACACATTCACCTCCTCCATACTCTCTCCCTCCAATCTGATTTACAATCTTCCGTTATCTAATTTTTTGTTATCCTCATCACCTTATTCTTTCCTATATTCACATTTAATTTCCTTCTTTTACATACCCTACCAAACTCATCCACCAACCTCTGCAACTTCTCTTCAGAATCCCCCAAAAGCACAGTGTCATCAGCAAAGAGCAACTGTGACAACTCCCACTTTGTGTTAGATTCTTTATCTTTTAACCCCACACCTCTTACCAACACCCGAGCATTCACTTCTCTTACAACCCCATCTATAAATATATTGAACAACCACGGTGACATCACACTTCCCTGTCTAAGGCCTACTTTTACTGGGAAATAATCTCCCTCTCGCCTACATACTCTAACCTGTAACTCACTCTCTTCGTAAAAACTTTTCACCGCTTTCAATAACCTACCTAATATTCCATACATTCTACTAATCTAGAAAACTTCTATCATGTTGAAGGTTTTATACTCTTTTACAAAAACATAATTCATCCTGGTAAAGCCGGCTTATTCAACACCGAATGTCATAAAATCGTGCTACCATAGACTCTCAGAGAGCCGTTATTACAGTTGCTCACGACTCTCCTATGAGTGGTCACTGAGGCAGCGAAGACTTTTAGTAAAGACTCACAATACTTCTTCATCTGGCCAAGAAAAAAAAAGTCGGTGATGGATTAAATTAAATGTTACTTCACTTGTCAGAGAATAGGAAAGCCTAGTCTGGTTATTAAAATGTCACCATTAATTCCCATTCCTGCTTTCTGGGAATCTGAAAATTGACTGTGTTCATTCCCTTCTTCGTAATCAGACACGGAACCAATATTTATTCACTTCTCCATATATCCTGAGGCTTCTCCTCCGTTGAGGCGGCTGAAGTTTTTCCTTGGATAGGAATTCCTGGGGAAATACAATCAGTCCAAGGTAGCAATATCACCTTCAGACTAAACCTTACTGACTTTGTGAGTAAGGTTCATCAAACAATCAAAACTAAGCAATGTCATAGTGTTGTGATTTTGAAAATAACATAAATTAAAGTATTTCTCTATTGTTCTTTGCATTGAGAGAAAATGAGCAGGACTCACTTAAGTTTTCGCCTTTTGAGTTAATTTATGGTTATTCTATAAGAGTTCGTGTCGCTGTCTATAAATAAAGGCTTAGCTTGGAAATCTAGTCCCCCTCTTTTCACCTTTCCTGAGGCTATTATAGAGATATTAACTATACTGGCGCAGTCTGAATGACCAAACATTAAGGGCTACTCAACTATTAATTAATGATCAGTATGACAAAACTATGGCTAATAAGTCATATATAAAATCCAGTTTTAGGTGACTCATTCCAAATCGCATTTGAAATGCCTTTAATTGAACAGAAAAAGTCGAGTGATTACGACTAAAAAACTCACACTTATCACATCAATCAGCTTAAGATTAATAATAAAGTTGACTCTCAGGATCAGGTAAGTAGGACTCACACGAGGTGAGTTCTACCTATCATGGTTACCCTGTGAGACCTCTTGATGTAGTGCATCAGGAGGCAATTATTTCTTACTCATATTTTCTCTTTCGTGGATTAAAGTTAATACTTATGAACTCTGAGATGCTTGTTTAAATTGATAAATAATAAACCTAAAAAACCAAGTAGCTGATACCCACCTCGAGTTATTTGTCCATGATGTAGAGGTTCAGAATTCTGCTGTAATTAATCAGGCTACTTATTGAGATAGCCTTGAGGAAATTAAATACTTATTAGACAATGAATTAAATAGGTCAGGAAGTTGCCCTTGAACTTGTCCATGTATTTAATGCCCAAACCTCATAGACCTTATAGGATATGTACAAAATACAGGACAATAAATCCAGTAACCGTGCCAGATATTTGCCTTCTTAAGAGAAACTGATGATATTACTCATGTTATCTCAATCGCTTAAGTTGTCTCTTAGAAATAGTTTCTTAGGGGTTACTACCAAGTACCTTTAATTCCTCGGTCGATGGTGATTTTTTGTTTTTACATTGTCTGGAAATCAGAATATGTTTCGAATTCTTCGATTTAGTCTAAGAAACACTTCCTAATATCACATTAAAAGGGTGGAATCATATCTATATAGCTTCTACATGTGAAAGAATCACATGCATAAGTTGAAATTGCAGAATGCTGCAACAAGGAGATGGCTGGAGGGCAATGTGTGGTGTGAATCTAATGCAGAGGATCCGTAATTTGGAGATTAGGAGGTGTGGGATTACCAAAACTATTATCCAGAGGGCTGAGGAGGGGTTGTTGAGGTGGTTTGGACATGTAGAGAGGGTGGAACGAAATAGAATGACTTCGAGAGTCCATAAAACTGAAGTGAAGGGAAGGCGGGGTAGGTGTCGGCCTAGGAAAGGTTGGAGGGAGGGGGTAAAGGAGGTTTTGTGTGAGAGGGCAAGCATGCATGAGCGTGTTAGATAGGAGCAAATGGAGACAAGTAATATATCATCATCATTTTGTCCAGAGCTTTGGTAAGATGGGGAAGGAAGAAGGATAGGTAAGGATGGAAATTGGGAAAAATAGGGAGTGTGTGTGGAGGAAGGATTAAAAAGGTAAGTGGCCCAACCACTTTGGTGCATAATAAAGTAATATATATATATATATATATATATATATATATATATATATATATATATATATATATATATATATATATATATATATATATATATATATATATATATATATGGGTCTCATCCTGAATCCATCCAAATGTGAAATCATATCAGTCAATCAACAAGTGATAGATGCAGTGCTATCAAAACTACCAGGAGCAACAGTCATTGCCCCTACTAATAGTGTCTTGCTTGGAGCACCTCTGGGAAGAGATGCCATTGACACAATTCTCAGGAAGAAACTGGAAGAATTGAGGAGAATGGAACAACGAATAGGCAATCTTGACACCCATGATGCCTTGTACCTCCTCACAAAATGCTTGAGTCTGCCCAGGTTGACATATTTCCTAAGATGTGCTCCTTCATATGATAATCCTATACTGCACGAATATGACAGTATCCTGAGACAGATCTTTACTAAAGTACTTAACCTTACTCTAGAAGATGGGCAGTGGGACCAAGCTACACTCCCAGTCAGACTAGGAGGCATTGGTGTCCGCAAGTCATCTCAGATTGCTCTACCTGCTTTCCTGTCTTCATGCATTGCATCCAGAGGGCTTGTAGCAGCAATTCTCCCTGAACATCTTAGGGACACGATTGGAATCCATGACCAAAAGTTCGTTGATGGAGCCAGGATCTGGGATAACCTAACAGGCTCTGAAACCAGGCCTGCTCCCCCAACAACTACAAACAGTCGCACTGGGATGGCCCAATAGTAGAGAATATAGCCTCAGCAATGCTTCAGAGTGTGTCAGGGAAGGATAGAGCCCGCCTACTTGCAGTAGAGCTCCTCATGCAGGGGACTTTCTTTTGGCTGTTCCCAACTCCAGCCTTGGCACACGCCTCGACCCACAGACCATCCGCATTGGTGTTGCCCTTCGACTTGCCGCCCCTATTCTCGCCGAACACAGGTGTATTTGTGGCAGTGAAGCAGCAGACCGATTCGGTACCATGGTCTTGTGTCGTAAATCCGAGGGAAAGATTGCAAGACATGAAGAGGTTAATAACATTATCAAGAGGAGCCTCACAACAGCCGGATGCCCAGCAGTAAGGGAACCACCCCAACTATGCAGATCTGATGGCAACCAAAAGCGTCCAGATGGTATCACCCTTCAAGCCTGGACAGACGGCAAGCAGGTGGTGTGGGACTACACATGTGCATCTACCTTGGCTGATACCTATCTCCAGTACACCAGGGAGGAAGGAGGGGCTGCTGCCACCTTCAGGGAGTCCCAGAAGTCGAGAAAATATGGAGAACTTGCCCATCATTATATGTTTGTTCCCATAGGCTCAGAGACCCTTGGCTCATGGGGAAAGAGTGCATCTAAGTTCCTCAAGGAGCTGGGCAAAAGACTCAACAGGGTAACTAGGATCCCAGGGCAGCTAGTTTCTGTTCCAGCGACTCAGCGCTGCTGTTCAGAGGGTAATGCATGCTGTATTCTGGGCACGCGCACCAGCTCGGAAGAGCTGGATGAGATTTTCGCATTATAATCAGTGACAAAGATGAACAATATGTACTAGACATGTATCTCTCACCTCGTGTACTGTATATGCCATCTTTATATCAACAATGTATCTCTCAAATCTTTGTACCATATTATGTAATAAAACATACCTATTGGATATATATATATATATATATATATATATATATATATATATATATATATATATATATATATATATATATATATATATATATATATATAGGGAGGTACCACCTCTTGAACTTGCTGGGGACCCTCATCCTCAGAGAAGACAATACACGTATATATATATATATATATATATATATATATATATATATATATATATATATATATATATATATATATATATATATATATATATATATATATATACATATATATATTATTTTATTAACGCATCGGCCGTTTCCCACCAACGCTGGGTGGCCCAAAAAGTAAAACTTTTACCATCATTCACTCCGTCACTGTCTTCCCAGAGGCATGCTGGATATCAGATCCTAAGGTAAGATAGAGTGAACAGAGGGGGTGGAGGAGTGGCAGTGCTCATAAAAAAATAGTGGAATTTTAATGGGCTGGTGAGAGGAGACAGAGAAGAAGCATGTGACTACATACTAGGAACACTTCAGTCTGGAGGTCCCATGGTGGTAATTGCAGTGATGCATAACCCACCACAGAATAGCAGGAGGGCAAGACAAGAATATGATGAGAGTGGCCAGAAGGGCCCATATTGGCAGAGCAAAGCTACTGGTTGTGGGTGACTTCATCCACAAAGTAATCGACTGAGACAACCTGGAGCCACATAGAGGCCCAGAAACGTGGAGGGCAAAAATGTTGGAGATGATACTGGAAAATCTCATGCATCAACACGTTAACTACCAGAGAGAGAGAGAGAGAGAGGAGAAGACGAACCAGCAAGACTGGACCTAGTATTTACCTTAAGAAATGCAGATAAAGACGACATCACATATGAAAGGCCCCTCGGAGCTAGTGGTCGTGTGGTTCTGAGGGAAGAGAGGGAAGCAGGAAGGGAAGAGCGGAGGAAGCCAAACTATAAGAAAGGAGACGAGCTTCATTGGCACCGAGAACTGGCAGGGAAATCAGTCAATGAGATGATGGAATGTGTGACAACAATATGCAAGGCAGCAGAGGAGTGGTTTGTACCCAAGGACAATAGAAATAATGAGAAGGTCAGAACGAGCTCTTGGTTCACCCAGAGGTGTAGAGAGGCCAAACCTAAATGCGCAAGAGAATGCAAGAACTATAGGAGGCAAAGGATCCAGGACAATAATGAGAGTAGTCGAAGATCCAGAAATGAATATACACAGGTAAGCAGAAAGGCCTAACGACAATACCAAAATGGCATAGCAGCGAAAGCCGAGTCCACCCCAAAGCTGTTGTATAGTCTCATTAGGAAGAAAACAACAGTCAAATACCAGGTAATCAAGCTGAGGAAAGAAGAAGCGAGATCACAAGAAATGACCGAGATGTATGTGAGGAGCTCAACGTAAGACTTAAAAAGGTACTCACAGTGGAGACAGAAAGGGTGGGATACATCAAGAGGTGCTAGACACAATACATACAACCGAGGAAGAGGGGAAAAGGATTCTAAGCGAATTAGACACCTTAAAGGCGATGGGGCCGGATATCATCTCTAAATGGGTCCTGAGAGAGGGAACAGAGGCACTTTGTCTACCAAAACAACAATATTCAATACTTCTATCGAAACAGGGCAGCTCCCTGAGGTATGGAAGACAGCAAATATTGTCCCAATTATTAATTATAAACAATGAGACAGACACTTAGCACTAAACTACAGACCAGTGTCACTGACAGGCATAGTATGCAAAGTGATGGAGAAGATTATCAGGAGAAGAGTGGTAGAGCACCTAAAAAGGAATGAGCTTTTCAACGACAACGGATTCAGGGACGGGAAATCTTTTGTCACACACCTACTGAAGTTCTTTGACAAGGTGACAGCAGTAAGACAAGAGAGAGAGAGAGAGAGAGAGGTGGGTAGAGTGCATTTTACTGGACTGTAAGAAGGCTTTTGACACAGTTCCACACAAGAGATTAGTGAAAAAGCTGGAGGACCAGCCAGGGATAACAGGGAAAGCACAGCAATGGATCAGGAAGGCAGCAGCGAGTCATGGTACTCGACGAGGTGTCGAAGTGGGAGCCTGTGACGAGCGGGGTTCCACAGAGGTCAGTCCTAGGGCTGGTTCTTTTTCTGGTATATGTGAATGACATGACGGAAGGAATAGTCACAGAAGTGTCCCTATTTGCAGACGATGTTAAGTTAGTGAGGAGAATTCAATAGGTGGAGGATCAGGCAGGACTAAAAAGGGATCTGGACAGGCTACAGGCCTGGTCCAGCAAATGGCTCCTAGAGTTCAACCCCGCCAAGTGCAAAGTCATAAAAATCTGGGAAGGGCAAAGAACACCACAGACAGAGTACAGTCTAGGGGGTCAAATACTACAAATCTCACTCACGTGGATGAAAAATATGACATAGTGAGTATAACACCAAACACATCTCCTGAGGCACACGTCAACCAAATAACTGCTGCGACATACGGGCGACTAGCAAACCTATAACAACATTCAATAAGGAGTCATTCAGGACTCTGTACACCGTGTACATCAGGCCTATATTGGAGTATGCAGCACCAATTTGGAACCCACACCTAGCCAAGCACGTCAAGAAATTAGAGAAAGTGCAAAGGTTTGCAACGAGACTAGTCCCGGAGTAAAGGAGCATGTTCTATGAGGAGAGGTTAAGAGAAAACGAACCTGACGACACAGGACAGGAGGGACAGGGAAGGACATGATAACAACATATAAAATACTGAGAGGAATCGACAAGGTGGACAGGTACAGGTTGTTTCAGAGATGAGACGCACCAAGGGGTCACAATTGAATATTGAAGATTCAGATGAATCACAGGGACGTTAGGAATTTTTTCTTCAGTCATAGAGTTGTCAGGGAGTGGAATAGCCTGGAAAGGAAGGTGGTGGAGACAGGATCGATACATAACTTTAAGAAGAGGTATGATAAAGCTCACGGAGGAGGGAGGGAAGGAGTGACCTAGTATCGACCAGTGAAGAGACGGGGCCATGATATATGGCTCGACCTCTTAGGATATGCGACTTACTCTGTATCGATCATCTGGAGAGTACGTTAGGAGCCCCGCTGTGATGATGTGAAGGTTCCTTCGTCTCATCCACGTTACCTGCCGGTACATAAATACCTTGTAAGATATATATACACACAATATTAAGAAAACAATATTGGTTTGTGTGTTAAGCTTATAATCTATTATATTATAACTACCTTCAAAGTCTGTTGATAGTCAAGAGTGGTTCTAAATATTTTCAGATACCAAAAGACCCTTTTTATAGCCCCTAAATTTAGCCAACTCTGACATGCTAATAGTTGTAATTTTCGGCTCCGTTAATTGAAGCAACCATGCGCTTGCTGGAGGACGTTTATCTCGTGTGCAGCTTCACTGACCCCGTGGAATAACTTCTTGGCCGCTTCCCTTCCTTCTCCAGGGGGAGAATATTCCATGCAATATTTTTAATAATAACAACAATACATGTATGTCATATTTTTCATTGTTTCTATTCTATCAACAGTCTCAATATACAGTACATCACAAGTAAATAATTTCTTTACAACACATGTAATATATTTAGAAAATAATTTCTCACTACCCACTGACATCTGCCATAATATAAAAGTTAAAGGTATATTATGTGCAGAAAATTTCTCTCAAGCGAATAATTGAAAATCATTCCGTGTCACACTCTTTTATTTGCCGAAATTAATCATTGGAGTTTAAATGAAAAACGTATAATAGTGAGGAATATTTGTGAATGTCAAGTGGATTGTTATTTGTTTAATTAAAGTTCATATCTACAGAGGAAGAGATCATTAAGATTCTTCTGAGGCGCCTCTTTAAATTCTCACCATGAGCTGCTGGCATCTTATTTGCCAGGATAGTTTCTTTGGTCAGTTACCATTAACACAGTACACATGTGCTGACAACAAAATTATAAAGACGTTACATAGGCAGGAGACAGTAGGGAAGAAATAGACGTAACTGCTTAATCTAACCTAACGATGTTCATGCCAGTATTGAAACCAAGAGTGTTTGACAGTACGTGGACTACGTCTTCATACTAGCACTTTCAACTTTCACAAGTTCCTGGAAATACTATATTATTTATTATCGTCGAAGAAAGTGACGATTCCCGCATTATTTTAGTTGTCTAATTAATCTCGCAGGTTAACCTGTTTATACGGTTGTAATATATATCAACATGCAATATAAAAGACTTCATATATTTCTAATTTCACGTACGATATACAGCATCGACGTCCTCGAGGGACTTCGCTACGTCGCCGAAATTTTGTACACACAGGAATTTCTCAAGCACTTGACCCCGAATACAGTTCAATAAATGCTCAAGAAGCAGAGAAAGCTTACACCGTCACTATCGTCCACTGCACTTCAAAACAGTCCTAGGTGTATTTTCCTGATATTAAAAAATAATCCTAGGTTTCCAGAGTACAACTATGCAATCACTATAGCATCAAAGATAGCGTCTACATCATCCGCTCTGCAAAATGCAACAAATATTACTTGAATGAAATATTACATGATATCCATACGAAAATTCAAGATTGCAATATTTTTGTAGAAGCCTCAACATTAGCAACAAAGATGTCAACAATGGTTTAACACCGCAAGGCTTGTAATTAAGGAGCTTTCAGAGAAGGGTGTTTCCATGTCTCCACGGAAGGTAATCAACATATGTGTCTTGGTTAAAACACCTCTGGTGATTACCTTCCAGTCCCCAAATGATGTATGATCCTTACAGGTTTAGTGATAACCAAAGAAAAAACACAAACGATTAAGTGAAAACAAGAAAAGGTCAAAACTAATTAGTTGCCATTTACTTCAACATCTAACAGAATAAAAATATTTACTTAAGCTGCTGAAGAATGAAAGGGGACTGACTGTAAGATATTAATTACTAAATGCTGAACAATAAAGCTCATAAGACTGTTGCTGCAAAAATCTGCAAAAATTAGAAACAATTTGGAGAATAATATGTAGGCGACGTTTCAATATGCCCTGGCCTATTATCAAATCATAATTTATTCCTGTTTTTTATAATACGGAAAAAAATCAAGTTTGATTAAGAGCGCCTTTCTGATCTCATTGAATCCAGAAAATAAATAAATGAATTTACTAGCATTAGGACGCAGGGGATCTAAAGGCTGTCATAAATTCCTTGTCTTTTGATAATTAAGATTACAATTATGGCATTTATTTTCAAGGAAATTTTTGGTAATAATGTATATGTTATTAAAGCGGTATAAAGTGTCAGCCAGAGTCTACCTACACACAACATGTAAGATCAAAGTCAATGAAACAAACACAAAAACTTTTTTTTAGATTAAATATCGAATATCAGACTAATGTATTCTTAGAAGCTGATGTTTACTTGAAAATTAATTGATTTTTTTCGTGAAACGCTGAAACTGTATGGGTTCTTCAGCGTAAAGGAGCTGTAGAAACGTGTTCCTTCCTCTACCAATCGTAGTCCAACCTCCTGCTAGTACGTTGATTGGTAAATGCCTTCAAAACTTAGCTAATTATTACATTAAACTAGTAACACTGATAAACGTCGTTAAATTCAACAAAGATAATCTATATTCAGGATAGCTGCATAAAGTACAATGGTTCTAATTGTCATATAAATATTATAGGCACGTGTAGAAATGGCAGGATAACCCAGCAATGACAAAATGGGTCTTAATTTCCTTTGGGTTCAATCAAACTTCATGGAGGTTCTCAATTTCCGATAGGGTCCTCAATTTTTAGTGAGGTCCTCAATTTTCTATGAGGTCTATATTTTCCATTAGGGGATCTAAAGTTCAATTAGGGTCTTCATACTCCTATGAGGTCCTAAAGCTCTGTCGTGGTTCTCAAGCTCTAGCTGTGTATTAAAGTTTTACTGAGAATATGAAATTTCATTGACGTCCATAAATTTCACAAGGGTTCTAAAGTTTCACAGAGGTCTTCAAGGTCCAATACGGTCCTCAGTTTTCCTTGAGGTCCTCAGATTTCCTTGAGGTCTTCAGGATTCCTTGAAGTCCTGAAATTTCTTTAGAGCTCTCAAATTCCATTGAGGTTCTAAAATTTTCAATTTCCCGAGGGGTGTTCAAAATTTCTTGGGGTCGTTAAATGCCCCTAAGGTCCACTAAGATAATTAACTCATATACATGCCAAGAGAAGCACTCATCACAACCATCACTCACATTACATATTTTATTTGTTTTGCCAAGAGGGGCGAATTTATTGAAAATTGCAGTTCAAAAAGATGACACGAAGTTAGCAACATTAATGACATAATTGACTTTTTAAAAATATAGGTACCAATGCCTTTTTCATTATCCTTATCTAATCACAAGAACTCCAGGAAATATTTGTATTAGGGCACATTAATTTAATAAAATGTGTTTCTGCATACCCGCACTTTAAACTTGTTTCTGATTGGCTGGGTACTACCTAAAAGCAACCCTTGTTTAAATTGCTAACGTAGGGAGCCTGCGGCCAGTTTGTTCTCTCCCCTCAGTCCCTAATCCCAAAAGTTTATTCTGCATTTAAAATTATGTCTGTCAATTTTGCGTTTGTATTATATTTGCTATATACATACATATAATAAATATATATATATATATATATATATATATATATATATATATATATATATATATATATATATATATATATATATATATATATATATATATATATATATATATATATATATATATATATATATATATATATATATATATATGTCTACCGATTAGGTAAAACTGGCCAATTAGCAAGAACTCATCTAAAATTAAGTCCTTTCTAAAATTTTATCTTATACGTTTAAAGATATATTTTTTCATTTATGTTAATGTAAATTTTTTTAATTTTGTACCAAGATAAACTTTGAAAACCTACCTAACCTTATTACAACAAGCGCAATTTAATTTAGCGTAACCCAACTAAATATATTTTAGATACGTTAACATTAATTTAATAATAAACAAACGCCCTGCACTCTGAAGGAGGGGTGTTAATGTTGCAGGTTTATAACTGTAGTGTAAAGCAACCCTCTGGCAAAACAGTGATGGAGTGAATGATGACGAAAGTTTTTCTTTTTCGGGCTACCCTGCCTTGGTGGAATCGGCCGATGTGTTAATAATATATATATATATATATATATATATATATATATATATATATATATATATATATATATATATATATATATATATAATAGGGAGGTTCCACCTCTAGAACTGGACTGGGGACCCTCATCCTCAGAGAAAAGAATAAATTACTTCAGGGAAAACTCGAGATTCTCTCCGAAGCGTTTGAATGTTTTCGTCTCCTACCACCCCGTATATTCTATATTCTAAGTGGACTTTATCTAAAGACAAAATACATTAAAAAAGTACAATAGGAAGTAAAACACCATAAATAACATCTCAGAGCCTACATCTCAAATACTTCATCCAGCTCCCCGGTGGTGGGCCGCATACCCAGAATGCTGGAGGCATTTTCCCTCTGCATGGCAACACTGAGTCTCTGAAAGAGGAAGCTGGCCGCTCTGTGATCCTTGGTATTGGTGATGAGTTTTCACCCAGCTCTCTGAGGAACTTTAGAGCACACTTGTCCCAAACTCCAAGGGTCTCCGACCCTACTGGGATGACGTTATAGCAAGGGGACAGGTCTACATATTTCTGGATATTCCGGGTCTCCCTGTAACTGGTGGCTCCACCTCTTCAGCTTAGAGTATGGGAGGTAGGTGTCCTCCAATGTGGCGGCACAGGTGTAGTCCCAAGCGATCTGCTTACCATCCTTCCAGGGTAGCATGATGACTCTATCTGGACGCTTTTGACTTCCGTCAGACCTCAGTATTTGGGGTTCCCGTTGAGCTGAGCAACGGGCTGTGTCGAGACTTCATATGCCGTTGACCTCCTCGTGTCTAGGTAGCGTATTTCCCTTCTGATGTATGACACGAAACCATGAAGTCCGAATTGGTCAGCCGACGCCCTGCAGCAAATTCCCCATATGTTCGGTGAGTAAGTTCGGTGAGGCGGAGAGTAACACCAGTCCGAATGGTTTGTGGGTCGAGGTGAGTGTCCAGGGAGGAATTGGGAACAGCTAAAAGGAAATCTCCTGAATGTGGTGCCTTTACCGCTAGGAGACGACCTTTGTCCTTTCCTGAAGCGTTGTTGAGCATTGTGTTGGCGATTTTTTCCATGATCGCTTAATCCCAGTGAGACTGTTTGTGCTCTTTGGGAGGAGTTGGTCTGCTTAAGGAATTTGCAAGGGTGTCTCACAGCATAGCTGCTTCAATATATATATATATATATATATATATATATATATATATATATATATATATAACTATTTGTGGCTATTGAAGCAGACTATGCTCGTGAAATCCGTCTTCTGTTTTCTGTTCATAATTTGAATATTTAAAATTGTCACTAGTTGCAGCACTTATTGATTCCTCTTCTAATACATTCCATTAGTACACCTCTTTATTTATAAGAAGTTTTTCCATTGTGTCTTCCACTCAACTTTTTTTTCAATTTACAACTGTGGTCTCTTGTTATTCCTGTTGCAGATACGAAGAAATCATCTCTTTCTACTCTTAAATATGCTGTCAGGAGCTTATATGTTGTTATCTCTCCCCTCTCGTAGCAGCCAACGTGAGTATTTTTAATGTTTTCGGCCTTTTGGTATTGCTCATCCCTGGCAGCCATTTTGTGATCAATTTATCCAGATCCTCTTGTGAGGATTTACAGTTATTTTTATATATATTTTACATAAGATTTTTGCATGATCTTTAAACATGATTATATAATTTTATAAGCATTGCGTCCATTTTTCTCTACTGGCTTTTTCCAATAACCTTATAACACTTGTCAACGAACTTGGCTTATAGTTTAAACTGTCTACCATGGCTCTTTTTTTTTTAAATATAGGCACAATCAGTTCCATCTTCCATGTGAAATCTTAAACGTCTTCCAAAGTGGATAGTACACTCTTCTAAACTCCAAGGTGCTAATCTGTCTGGTGCTACACTTTTCCTAATCAACATCTAGTAACAATTTCTGTACTTCCTCTTTAGGTTTTTTTCAGCGTCCTCTAAATCAGCTGTCTGGCTGGGTTTAAAATCAGCTACGTATAAATTACCTTTTATGAACACCATCTGAAATTTCCTATTTAATACCTCACTTATTTCATCCTCTGCCTCTGTGATTTTGCCGTCGTTATTTACATTTTGTTTTTTTCCGGAAACATTTAATTTACTTTTTTTACAAACTTAAATAAAGGGTTCGAATCTACCTTGCTCTTCTGTAGTATTTCCTTTTCAAAATTTCTTGTTGTCTCCTTGCATTTTCATATTTATTTCTGACATCTTTGAATAGATCTGATTAGTTATTGGACTGTGTGTGTGCGTGCGTGTACCTGGAAACATGGAATTGAATGAAAGTGACTAAATTTGCTTAAAAAGAGGCAGGAATCGAACCCGAGACTAAATATGAAGCAACCATACGGCAGTCGCAGAGTATATGCTTCACATATAGCTCTCCATCCCCCTTCCCTCCTACAGGAGGGTTCTGCTTTGCATCCCCAATCTAACTTGTCTGTCAATTACATGTAGAATAAACAGTATCACCATTTCTCCTTTGCATCCTCATCGTTCTTATTAGTTTCTCCGCGTCATTAACTATAACATTTATTTTGTTCACCAATTCATCTTAAATATTTCTGCTTCCCTATTTTCTATTCTTCCTCCTTTTACCTTCCTACTGTCTATAGTTCTCTGCTCTCTCTTCCTTTCATTATCCTCCGTAACTAAACAATCTTTATTCAAATTCCATACATCTTCCTATTAGTAATAATAGAAGAATTATTGACAAAATGTTATGTAAAAGGACACAGATGCAACTAATGTGATATTTTATTGTGGCAACATTTCGTAAAGGTTTAACAAAGCTCCTAGAGGGCGAAACGTTGCAACAATACAATATCTTATTAAATGCATCTCTGTCCTTTACCTAACTTCTACCTATTTTCTATCCACAGTAGGTTTTCTTGTCTAATCTATATCTTCCTTAACTTTATCAATGTACTTCCTACCTTCTATCTTTCCAACTCAAACACAATATTTTCTACTACCTGAACCTTAGACTCTTTCTCCCTTCAATCCTTCCATCCACTCAGTTTCATCCTCTTTCCTCTCTCTGGTCCACTTCAAACACTTCCTTCTATTATGTACTTCAACCTCTTCCTCCTTCTATTTATTTGCAACATTCTCTACTCTTAACAAACTCTCTAAGGGCAAACGTTCAACAATACAATATCTTATTAAATCATCTCTGTCCTTTACCTAACTTCTACCTATTTTCTATCCACATAGTTTTCTTCTCTAATCTATATCTTCCTTAACTTTATCAATTACTTCCTACTTCTTCTTTCCAACTCAAACCAATTTTCTACTACCTAACCTTAACTCTTTCTCCCTTCAATCTCTTCCATCCACTCAGTTTCTCTCTCTTCTCTCTCTCTGTCCACTTCACCTTCCTTCTACTCTTTCACTTCAACTCTCTCCTCTCTCTCTCCTCTCTCTCTCTCTCTCTCTCTCTCTCTCTCTCTCTCTCTCTCTCTCTCTCTCTCTCATTCTCTCTCTCTCTCATTCCTCTCTCTCTCTCATTCTCTCTCTCTCTCATTTCTCTCTCTCTCATTCTCTCTCTCTCTCTTCATTCTCTCTCTCATTCTCTCTCTCTCTCATTCTCTCTCTCTCATTCTCTCTCTCTCATTCTCTCTCTCTCATTCTCTTCTCTCTCATTCTCTCTCTCTCTCATTCTCTCTCTCTCACTCTCTCTCTCATTCTCTCTCTCTCTCATTCTATCTCTCTCTCATTCTCATCTCTCTCTCATTCTCTCTCTCATTCTTCTCTCTCTCATTCTCTCTCTCATTCTCTCTCTCTCTCATTCTCTCTCTCTCTCTCATTCTCTCTCTCTCTCTCATTATCTCTCTCTCTCATTATCTCTCTCTCTCATTCTCTCTCTCTCTCATTCTCTCTCTCTCTCATTCTCTCTCTCTCTCACTCTCATCCACTTCCAACTCATCCCTCTATCCATTTAACTTCCCCCTCCCTCCTCTCTCTGCTTCCCCTCTATATATTTAACTTCAAGCTCTCCCCTCTCTCCGCTCAATTTCGAATTCTTCCTCTTATCCATTTAACTTCAAATTTTGCCGTCTCTCCGTTCAAACTCATCTTCAAATTCAACTTCAAACTCTCCCGTCCCTTACTAAAACAAATATTCTCTCACTTCCACATCTTTAACTCCAAACTTTCTTCCTTCCACTCCTTAAATTACAAACTCAGTCCATTTTAATGTCAGGTTCCGATCTTTTAAATCCCTCCCTCATGCTTTGAATATGAGCAAGAACTTATCTATTAAAAGTTTTATAAAATTCGATTTAAATATCCAAGGTATTGCAACTCGGAGTGTATCAATCAGTTTATGTCATATTATGTAGTTCATGAAATGACAGTAGTTTATGTTTCATCAACAGAGTTTTGAACCTTTTAAATCGTAACCCATCACTTGTAAAAACGTCTAAATCATGATTCATCAGTTATCTCAAGGATCATGATTCAGACCATTACGATCCATCCGTCGTATTAATCATTAAGATGGCTTTCAGTATAGTCCCACATAAGTGAGTGGGTTGACAGCAAGGGGGACTGACGCTGGCAGGAATGACAGGAAAGCCACAACAAGGGATCATTTAATATCTAACAAATGTTAATTAAAGTTCCCCGAAACTCCCTAGGAATACAGATCTATAATTCACATTTAGTTCGTAAATAAACACATTTACTGAGTAACTTCAGACTGATATTCTAGTAGCCAAGTTAAGGCAATGTAAACAGACTGATATAGTAGCCAAGCTTAGACAGTGTAAGTAGACTAGTACTGTATTAGCCAAGCTTAAGCTTGATTACAAGTATTTGAGGTGATTGTCTGTGAATAGTTGTCAGAAAGGGCAAGAGTGACAGTTGGCGTTCTCAAGAGATCAGTGCTTAGACTTATATTATTTCCGGTGTGCAAGGATGACATACAGTCGAAACTGAGACAGAATTATCCTTCTTCACAGAGGATGTAAAAGTAATGAGGAAAATACAAAGAACAGATAACTAAGAAAGCCTAAAAGCAGTGATGGATTAGCTGAAAAGCTGGCTTAACAAATGGCTTTTGAAATTTGGATAAGGGTAAATTGGGAGACAAACAGAGTACAGGAAACGAAACGAAACGTCATCATAACTTTCTGTCTCCTAAGTGCGAATTATTTGTTTCGGCTACAAAATTCACTCAAGAAAAGGATCTTATAAATTAGACACATATGCAACATTTGGGTATCTTTATTGAGGAAACGTTTCGCCACACAGTGGCTTCATCAGTCCAATACAAAGTAGAAAGGTGTAAGGAGAGTAGGAGTTTTGAGGTAATCAGTCCCTCGGCCTGGAGTCGATGTGTTCAGTCCATCAATCTTGTAGAAATGACAGCATATGTCCGTAGAGGTGGCTTATATACTGTAGTTAGGTGAGGTGAAGCAGCAGGAGGCGGGGTCATAGTGGTACCATCCACTAGTCTAAGTAGATCTTCGTCCAAAGGTTGGACAAGTGTTGAAGAATTCGTTTGTATTAAGATCCCAAGATGTTGCTGTGTCAGACAGGGTATAGATGAATGGTTCAGAGAACCGACAAGTTATAAATTAGACACATATGCAACATTTGGGTATCTTTATTGAGAAAGTTTCGCCACACAGTGCTTCATCAGTCAATACAAAGTAGAAGGTGTAGGAGAGTAGGAGTTTTGAGGTAATCAGTCCTCGGCCTGGAGTCGATTGTTCAGTCCATCAATCTTGTAGACTGATGGACTGAACACATCGACTCCAGGCCGAGGACTGATACCTCAAAACTCCTACTCTCCTTACACCTTCTACTTGTATTGACTGATGAAGCCACTGTGTGGCGAAACGTTTCCTCAATAAAGATACCCAAATGTTGCATATGTGTCTAATTTATAACTTGTCGGTTCTCTGAACCATTCATCTATAAAAAGGATCTTGGAAGGAGCATAGTTCTGAGCATATCGTCTGAGACGCACATCAGCAGACTAAACTCAGCAGCAAATGGACGTCTGGCAATTCTACGAAAGGCCACTCATGACAATATGATGTATATGACATATGTCGGTCCTGCACTGGAGCACTTCCGGAAATAAAGAATATAATCAGTGAAGAAAGATTATATGATTATATGATTATGAAGTCAACAATACTAAGACTATTTGTTTGGGTGAAATGAGACATTTTTTTTTTTCGTCCGGGACTCGAACCCCGGACCCCAGTGGTAAGAGACGCGACTCTTACCACTGGGATACACTGTTGTGTATATGAAATGAGACAAGAAATTGCTTGGAAGCAATTACTGTACCTGAGGGCACAATTGGAAGTAAAGTAAACAAATAAGAACATAAGAACATAAGATAATTGATTCAAACATAGATGTCGTAGAACTTCAGGAAGATTTAGACAAACTTAATTCGTGGTCAGAAAAGTGGCAGATGCAGTTCAATGTAGATAAATGCAAGGTTCTGAAGCTCGGGAGTGTCCATAACCCAAGCACTTATAAGTTAAATAACGTAGAACTTAGCCATACAGATTGCGAGAAGGACTTGGGGTGATGGTAGCGCAACCTTAAACCAAGACAGCAATGCCTAAGCGTACGTAATAAGGCAAATAGATTACTGGGATTTATATCAGAAGTGTTAGCAACAGAAGTCCAGAGGTTATATTACAGCTCTATACATCATTAGTAGGCCTCACCTAGATTACGCAGCTCAGTTCTGGTCTCCATATTACAGAATGGACATAAATTCGTTAGAAAACATTCAGCGTAGAATGACTAAATTAATCATAGCATTAGAAATCTTCCTTACGAAGAAAGATTGAAGACCCTAAATTACATTCACTTGTAAGACGTAGAATGAGGAGACATGATCGAGGTATACAAGTGGAAAATGGGTATTAACAAAGGGGATATAAATAAGGTCTTGAGGATATCTCTCCAAGAGAGAACCCGCAATAATGGATTCAAGTTAGATAAGTTTAGATTTAGAAAGGATATAGGAAAGTATTGGTTTGGAAATAGGGTAGTTGATGAGTGGAACAGTCTGCCTAGTAGGGTTATTGAAGCTAGGACCTTGGGTAGTTTCAAATTTAGGTTGGATAAATTCATGAGTGAGAGGGGTTGGATTTGAGTGGGACTCGCGCATGAGTGGGTAGAATTGTCAAAGCTTATTTCTTGGGTAGCATTGAAAATTGGGTTGAGCAAATATTCTGTTAGTGGGACGGATTGTGAAGGACCTGCCTAGTATGGGCCAACAGGCCTGCTGCAGTGTTCCTCCTTTCTTATGTTCTTATGTTCTTATGAAAGGAGGAACACTGCAGCAGGCCTGTTGGCCCATACTAGGCAGTCTTCAATCCGTCCCACTAACAGATATTTGCTCAACCAATTTCAATGCTACCAGAAATAGCTTTGACAATTCTACCCACTCTGGCCCATCAAATCCAACCCTCCACTCATGTTTATCCAACCTAGTGAAGCCAAGGCCCTAGCTTCAATAACCCTACTAGGCAGACTGTTCCACTCATCAACTACCTATTTCCAAACCAATACTTTCCTATATCCTTTCTAAATCTAAACATCTACTTGAATCCATATTGCGGTCTCTCTTGGAAGATATCCTCAAGACCTTTTTATATCCCTTTGTTAATACCATTTTCCACTTGTATACCTCGATCATGTCTCCCCTCATTCTACGTCTTACAAGTGAATGTAATTTAAGGGTCTTCAATCTTTCTTCGTAAGGAAGATTTCTAATGCTATGTATTAATTTAGTCATTCTACCTGAATGTTTCTAACAATATGTCCATTCTGAATATGGAGACCAGAACTGAGCTGCGTAATCTAGGTGAGGCCTTACTAATGATGTATAAAGCTGTAATATAACCTCTGGACTTCTGTTGCTAACACTTCTTGATATAAATCCCAGTAATCTATTTGCCTTATTACGTACGCTTAGGCATTGCTGTCTTGGTTTAAGGTTGCTGCTTACCATCACCCCCAAGTCCTTCTCGCAATCTGTATGGCTAAGTTCTACGTTATTTAACTTATAAGTGCTTGGGTTATGGACACTCCCGAGCTTCAGAACCTTGCATTTATCTACATTGAACTGCATCTGCCACTTTTCTGACCACGAATTAAGTTTGTCTAAATCTTCCTGAAGTTCTATGACATCTATGTTTGAATCAATTATCCTACCTATCTTCGTGTCGTCGGCGAATTTGCTCATATCACTAGTAATTCCCTCATCAAGGTCATTGATATATATTATAAATAACAATGGGCCTAAGACTGATCCCTGTGGAACACCACTTGTTACAAGTCCCCATTCGGATTTAACCCCATTTATGCACACTCTCTGCTTCCTATTGGTGAGCCATGACTCGATCCATGACAGCACTTTTCCCCCAATGCCATGAGCTGCCACTTTCTTTAACAGTCTCTGGTGTGGTACTCTATCAAAAGCCTTACTAAAGTCTAAATAAACAATATCGAATTCTTTATCGTGATCAACAGCCTCAAAAGCTTTACTGAAGAGGTTAATAAATTAGATAGGCAGGAACGGCCCCTCGTGAATCCATGCTGGGTATCATTAATCAAATTATGGTTATCTAGATGGCTTCTAATAATATCAGCTATAATTGACTCTAGTAATTTGCCTACAATTGAGGTCAGGCTTATTGGGCGGTAGTTTGACGGTAGTGACTTGTCCCCTGCTTTAAAAATAGGAATTACGCTTAGGCATTGCTGACTTGGTTTGAGGTTGCTGCTTACCATAACCCCCAGATCCTTTTCGCATTCTGTACGGCTGAGTTCAACATTATTAAGCTGGTAGGTGCTAGGGTTATGAACATTCCCGAGCTTTAGAACTTTGCATTTATCTACATTGAACTGCATCTGCCATTTTTCTGACCAGGAATTGAGTTTGTCTAAATCCTCCTGAAGTTCCGTGACATCTACGTCTGAATCGATTATCCTACCTATCTTCGTGTCATCAACGTAGGAGTGAGGACCTGACTAGCAGGTTTAGGTCAGCAATAGACATAATTAGGAAGAAGGGTGGGAACCCTGTCATATGTGGTATTTTGCCAAGGAGAGGAGTTGGAAATGAATGGCTGTCCAGGGCAATTGGTGTCAATTGCTGGCTGGACAAATACTGTAAGGAAAATTCAGTAACATTCATTGACAACTGGGACCTCTTCTATGGCAGAAATGACATGTATGCCAGGGATGGGGTTCACTTATCCAGGTCTGGGGTGGGGGCACTGGCAACTGCAGTGGAGGGAGCTGTTAGGGCTTTAAACTAGAAATAGTTAGTGGTATGGGTTTTGGGGAAAACAAGAAGTCCCAGTGTAGTAATATTATAAGTTGTAGGAGAACTAGTAATAGGCAGAATAAGGTGGATAGTGGAAAGCTAGTGACACTAGATGACAAGGACAGTAATAGGTATAGTGGAAAAACAGAGATGAGCAGGAAGGGTAAAGAGAAAGGAGGGTCTCTAAATATATATTACACCAATAGTCGTAGTGCTAGGAATAAGATGGACGAGTTGAGATTAGTTGCAAGTATGGGTAATATTGATGTTTTTGCAATAACTGAGACATGGTTTAATATGAAAAATCGGGACTTGCCTGCCGAATGTCACATTCAGGGTTTTAAATTGTTCCAAGTAGACAGAAGTATCGGGAAAGGGGTGGGGTGGCACTCTATGTCCGTGATCATTTAAATTGTTGCATAAAAACGGGTATAAAGTCTGAATTAACACATACAGAGTCTGTCTGGATAGAATTTTCAGAGGGTGTGAAAAATTGATTTTAGGCGTGATTTACCGTCTTCCAAACTTAGATAGGGAACAAGGAGACTACTTTGGGAGGAAATTGTTAAGGCCACAAGACACGATAACGTAGTAATTCTAGGGGACTTTAACTTTAGTCATATTGATTGGAATTTCATGACAGGGAATTTAGAATCTAACGACTTTTAGAAGTAGTTCAGGATTGCTTTTGAAGCAGTTTGTAACAGAACCTACAAGGGAAATAACCTACTTGACTTGGTTCTGGCAAGCAAGGAAACCCTTGTTAATAATTTAGAAATTACAGAGGAACTCGGCTCAAGCGACCACAAGTCAATTACCTTTAGCATTGAATGGATGTATGATAGTAGGGATAATTCAGTAATGGTCCCAGATTTTCGCTTAGCAGATTATAATGGACTTAGAGAACACTTATCAACTGTGGACTGGGGTGAAGAAGAGGGGTATCAATATGACAGTTTTTAACACTATACAGGCTGCCCAAAGAACATTTATCCCTATAAAGAAATTAGATCAAGTAGAAATGACCCAAAATGGATGAATAATAGGCTCAAATATCTTTTAGGGCAGAAGAAAGGAATTTATAGGCGCATAAAAAGGGTGAGGGTCATCTTATAAATCAGTATACTGACATTAAGAGGGACGTTAAAAAGGGAATAAGAAAATCTAAACGGGACTATGAAATTAAAGTTGCTAGGGATTCAAAAACTAACATAAGAACATAAGAACATAAGAAAGGAGGAACACTGCAGCAGGCCTGTTGGCCCATACTAGGCAGGTCCTTCACAATCCGTCCCACTAACAGAATATTTGCTCAACCCAATTTTCAATGCTACCCAAGAAATAAGCTTTGACAATTCTACCCACTCATGCGCGAGTCCCACTCAAATCCAACCCCTCTCACTCATGAATTTATCAACCTAAATTTGAAACTACCCAAGGTCCTAGCTTCAATAACCCTACTAGGCAGACTGTTCCACTCATCAACTACCCCCTATTTCCAAACCAATACTTTCCTATATCCTTTCTAAATCTAAACTTATCTAACTTGAATCCATTATTGCGGGTTCTCTCTTGGAGAGATATCCTCAAGACCTTATTTATATCCCCTTTGTTGGGATAAGATAGGTCCCCTTAAAAAATAACTTTGGGCATCTTACTGACAAGGAGAATGATATGTGCTCTATTTTTAATAATTATTTTCTCTCGGTTTTCACACAGGAAGACATTAATAATATCCAGTAATTAATTTTTACAGAGGCCCAGAAGAATAAATTATGTAATATCACAGTCACTAGCGAAATGATTATGAAACAGCTGGACCACTGAAACAAAATAAATCGCCGGGTCCCGATGAGCTTTTTGCAAGGGTTCTTAAGGAATGCAAAAAGGAACTCTGGAACCAATATCTAACATTTTTAATTTATCTCTTCAAACAGGTGTAGTGTCTGATATGTGGAAGATAAGAACATAAAACATAAGAAAGGAGGAACACTGCAGCAGGCCTGTTGGCCCATACTAGGCAGGTCCTTCACAATCCATCCCACTAACAGAATATTTGCTCCCAAACCCCAATTTTCAAAGCTACCCAAGAAATAAGCTTTGACAATTCTACCACTCATGCACGGAGTCCCTCAAATCCAACCCCTCTCACTCATGAATTTATCCAACCTAAATTTGAAACTACCCAAGGTCCTAGCTTCAATAACCCTACTAGGCAGACTGTTCACTCATCAACTACCCTATTTCCAAACCAATACTTTCCTATATCCTTTCTAAATCTAAACATCTAACTTGAATCCATTATTGGGGGTTTTCTCTTGGAGAGATATCCTCAAGACTTATTTATATCCCTT
>WNWK01004804.1:0-82500 GCA_009830355.1 Cherax destructor
CCTAACTACAGGAGTAAGGAAATAAGAAGTCAAATAGAGAGACTGACTGTCAGACAAGAGTGGCAATAGCTGGTGTAACCCAGGGAAAGGTAAAATAGCAGTGAATCCCCTGTAGGTGTGGTAATTTTGGACCGCTGAGGGGCATGCAAGTGAATCCCAAGAAGAAATAGTGAAATAATCAACCCCAGTAGTCTCAATGACACTTTCTAGTGCCATTATATATTATAGGGAGGTAACACCTCTAGAAGTTTACTGGGGGCCCTCATCCTCAGAGAAGACAATAAATGTACCTCAGGGAAAACTCTAGGTTCTCCCAGGAGTTGTTTGAATATTGTCAACTCCTAGCATGTCTATATTTTATATTCTATATGTGAACTTTATTAATAGACAGAATACATTGACCGAAAACACTAACATGAATACATTGGTACAATATATCAACGATTATGAATCCCTTTAAGCTCCTCTGAAGCCGGATGCGAGCTCAGTAGTCAGCATGCATTTCCAATCTGGATGGCCACACCAAGGCGCTGGAACATGAAAGTGGCTGCACTTGGGTACCTGGTGGTGTCGATGAGTCTGAAACCTAGTACTTTAAGGAAACATATGATATTTTTTCCCTATGATGCCAATATACCAACCCAGCAAAGTACCCACGTCAGGGCAGTTTGCTGGGTTGGGGCTATTGTTGGCTGCTAGTGATCGGGGCTCTCTCTCGGCTGAGCATCCAGCTGTAGCTAGGGTTCTCTTTATGATGTCATTGACTTCATTGTGTCTTGCATACCAGCCCTTGGTGAATAGGATGGATAATGAGAACCTTCAAAACTAGGGATGCCAAGGCTGGCGATATTGCAGACCTGAAGAGTGTACAAAACTTTCACACCACACACAAGTACAATAAAGTACCTAAATTACTGGGAACGGTTGAAGGTCCTTGATCTGTATTCCCTGGAACGCAGGCGAAAGAGATACGTAATTATATTTACTTGGAAAATCCTAGAATGATTAGTACCAAACTTGCACACGAAAATCACTCCCTATGAAAGCAAAAGACTCGGCAGGGGAAACAACATTTCCCTGATGAAAAGCAGGGGCGCCACAAGTACACTGAGACACAACACCATAAGTGTCCGGGCACAAGCCTGTTCAACTGCCTCCCAGCATACATTAATGGGATTACCAATAGACCCCTGGCTGTCTTCAAGAAGGCACTGGACAGGCACCTAAAGTCAGTACCTGACCAACCGGGCTGTGGTTCGTACGTCGGTTTGCGTGCGGCCAACAGCAAGAGCCTGGTTGATCAGACCCTGATCCACTATGAGGCTTGATCTCAGACCTGGCTGAGGGGGCGTTGACCCCCGAAACCCTCTCCAGGTAATCTGTCTAAAGATACTTAATAGAACTAGCTGTAATCTGTCTAAAGATACATAATAGAACTAGCTGTAATCTGTCTAAAGATACATAACAGAACTAACTAAGTTACTCCGTCTGTTTGATATTCACTACAGATTTATGAGGGCGAATATTTCTTCAACATCACCTCCTCATAAAATGAAAAAAACATATTACTTAATACTAAAAGTAATATCTGAATATTTGGAAAATGACCGAGGTTATACAGGATCCAGTTCATAGCTGAGGCTTTGGTGTCGTAGCTGGCAAACATGAAAGTGTCTACTTCCTTCCGAATTTCTTCATCAGTGAACTCTGGATTCTCTTCAACGTAATCCATCAAAAGATCCAGGAACGCTCGACGCTTTCTAATTCTTGAACATACAGAAACCAAAATTAAAAAAAAAAAAAATCTGCGTGGGTGTGTCTTTTTTTTGTGTGTTTTGTGTTTCTGTGTGTGTGTTTACCTGGTGTTTACCTGGAGAGGGTTTCGGGGGTCAACGCCCCCGCGGCTCGGTTTGAGACCAGGCCTGGTGGTGGATCAGGGTCTAATCAACTAAGCACTCTAGAACAACTAAGCCACACCCACACCCAGTCTGTAGACACCATCAACACTCTAAAAGACCAAGTCACCCAACTCAATAAGAACATCATAGAAGAAAGATCATGAGTGGATCTACAACTTACTGATGTCATCAACAACTTCCAAGACCATAATGACCAACAACAGCAATGTGACGCTGTTGTAGTTAATAGCAAACATCTCCCACCTACAGTCACCCAAGAGACATGCATGGAGGCCACCTTACAACTTTTCAAGGACCACCTTACCCTAAAATACGTAGTGATGAACTAAAAGATTGCTAACTGATGGGCTACCAAGAAATGAAAAAAACAATACCAGGTGGCGGTGGTATAGTGTAGATGATGGAGGTGGTATAGTGAAGATGGTGGAGGTGATATAGTGAAGATTGTGGAGGTGGTATAGTGAAGATGATAGAGGTGGTATAGTGAAGATGGTGGAGGTGGTATAGTGAAGATGGTGGAGGTGGAATACTTCACTTCACTAATACTTTAATAATTCAGCAATGGCATTAACCATAAATTATTTTGAATATACAATTCAATAATGGGTTAAATTATATAAGCGAGAAAGAAGGTGTAAATTTATGGGTTTTGGAACAGCAAAGTGATGAGCCTGGAAAGGAAAATATATTTTAAGTGTAATTTTGTCATTAAATGGAATAGCCTGGGAAGTGAAGTAGTGGAGACAGGATCCATACATTGCTTTAAGAAGAGGTATGATCAAGCTCATGGAGCAGGAAGAGTGACCTAGTAGCGACCAGTGAAAGGGCAGGCCCAGGAGCTATGAATCGACCCCTGCAACCACAATTAGGTGAATAGAATTAGGTGAGTACAGCACCCACCCTCCTACTCCCAAATATCAACAAAACCCACCCTCCCTCCCTCTCCTTGGACCCAACAGCACAACCCTCTTTCCTCTCCCAGGACACCCAGACACCAACCCACAATCCCTCTCCCAATGCCCCCTCCAGCACGTCCTCCCTCTTTCTCCCAGCAACTCCCCCAAACACCCTCCCTCTCCCTGGACCCCCAAGCACCCTTAATAAAACTCAAACCCATCCCTTCCTCCCTCTCTCCATAAGTAAGTTTATACAGGTATACACAAATACAGTTACATAGATTATCATACATAGCAGCATATGTGTAGAGAACCCGGGATAACCAAAAAAGTCAGAGTGACTTATTTTCATTTGGTTCCTTTTTCATCTTTCTCCCCTTCTCTCTCTCTTTTCTCTCTCTCTCTCTTCTCTCTCTCTCTCTCTTTTCTCTCTCTCTCTCTTTTCTCTCTCTCTCTCTTTTCTCTCTCTCTTCTCTCTCTCTCTCTCTCTCTCTCTCTCTCTCTCTCTCTCTCTCTCTCTCTCTCTCTCTCTCTCTCTCTCTCTCTCTTCTGCTATCTCTTCTGCTATCTCTTCTGCTATCTCTTCTGCTATCTCTTCTGCTATCTCTTCTGCTATCTCTTTTACTCTCTCTCTTCCTCTATCTCTCATTCTCTCCCCCTCTCTCCTTTTCTTTCTCTACCACTCTCCCCCTACCTCTCCCACCCCCCCCGCACACACACAATTAGGTGAGTACACACACACACACACAAAACAGCCCCGGTGGCCTGGTTGCTAAAGCTCTCGCTTCACGAACGGAGGGTCCGGGTTTAATTCCCGGCGGGGCAGAAACATTTCAGAGTGTTTCTTTACACACACACACATACGACAGGTTTTGTTAGTTTGATATCTTTATTATGCACCCCATACCCATCCTGTGGGCGGTAGTCAAAAGATTACAGAGGTACATAATGGGTCCAGGGACTGGACCTCAAAATTTGATAGCTGAGCAAGTTACAAAGGTAATGAACTCAGATGGTCACAATCATGACAAGTTACAAAGGTATTTGCAGATTACAGAGGTATATATAGGGTCCAGAGACTGGGCCCCAAAATTTTGATAGCTGAACAAGGTACAATGGTAATGAATTCACTAGTTACAAGGTAATGAATCATGTAAGTAAATTTACTTACGTCTGTACATGGTTGCACTCATGAACAAATTATAAAGCAATGAGCAATCTATTAGTCTACACCCAGCCACAACTGTAATGAGTTATTGGTGCAAATTTTAATTGTTGGGTTACACACACAAACATATACATATCCACATTCATATACACACACACACACACATTCACACACACATACATGTATATACATACACACATACACATACACACACATATATACATACACACACACACACACACACACACACACACACACGGAGGGCCTCAAACCACAGCAACCCAACGGCAACCATATAGTTTAACATCGCACACACACATCATGTCCCCTGTCCCCACCCCAGCAACCCTAAACCCATCATCACCACTACCCCACCCCATCACAAACCCCACCCAATCAGACCACACCCCAACCATACAACCCCCCCCACCCATGCAACAACCCTCCATGGGAACCCTGCAAACACCCCCCCCATCCAGCCAAGATCCCCCTAGGGCCACAGTATTGGAAACGAGGCTGAAGGTTTGGTACACAAATGCAGATGGAATCACGAATAAGTATGAAGAGTGGAATGAAAGAATAGGAGAAATGTCCCCAGACATCATAGCAGTCAAAGAAACTAAACTAAATGAGGCAATATCAGACGCAATCTTCCCACAAGGATATCAGATCCTGAGGAAAGATAGAAGGAGCAGGGGGGGAGGAGGGGTCGCACTGCTCGTAAGGAATCATTGGAGATTTGAGGAAATGGCAGGAATGGAGGTGTGTAGAGAAAGGGACTTTATAGTAGGTACCATCCAGTCTGGGGAGCACAAGATAGTCATTGCAGTGATGTACAACCCACCACAAAACTGCAGGAGGCCAGGAGAGGAATATGACGAGAACAACAGAGCAATGGTGGACACCTTGGCGGAGGTGGCAAGAAAAGCGCACATGAGCAGAGCGAAGTTACTGGTCATGGGCGATTTCAACCACAAAGAGATCGACTGGGAGAACCAAGAACCACGTGGGGTCCAGAAACTTGGAGAGCCAAGATGATGGACGTGGTACTGGAAAACCTGATGCACCAACATGTCAGGGACACGATCAGAGATAGAGGAGAGGACGAACCAGCAAGGCTGGACCTTGTATTCACCCTGAATAGCTCAGATATCGAGGACATAACACACGAGAGCCCCTGGGAGCCAGTGACCATATGGTGCTGAGCTTTGAGTACATAGTAGAGCTACAGGTGGAGAGGAAAACGGTGCTGAAAGAGACATACCAGACTATAAAAGAGGGGACTACACAGGTATGAGGAATTTCCTGCAGGAGATTCTGTGGGAAAGGAAATGGAAGGACAGTCAGTAAATGAAATGATGGAATACGTAGCGACAAAGTGCAAGGAGGCAGAGGAGCGGTTTATACCCAAAGGAAAAGAATAAATGGGAAGACAAGAAAGAGCCCCTGGTTTACCCAAAGATGCAGGGAGGCAAAGACTCAGAGTGCCAGAGAATGGAAAAGGTACAGAAGGCAAAGAACCCAAGCAAACAAGGAGATTAGTCGAAGAGCTAGAAACGAGTATGCACAGGTACGGAGGGAGGCCCAGAAACAGTACGAAAACGACATAGCATCGAAAGTCAAGTCTGACCCGAAACTGATGTACAGCCACATCAGAAGGAAGACAACAGTAAAGGATCAGGTGATAAGGCTGAGGAGGGAAGATGGGGAACTCACAAGTAATGATCAAGAGGTATGTGAGGAGCTCAACTCGAGGTTTAGGGATGTATCGAGTGCTGGAGGGAATACACACATCTGAGGGGGAGGTGAAGCAGTTACTCAGTGACCTTGATACCTCAAAGGCAATGGGTCCGGACAATATCTCACCATGGGTCCTTCGGGAAGGAGCTGAGGTTCTGAGTGTGCCACTTACCAAAATTTTCAACACATCCCTTGAAACTGGGCAGCTACCTGAGATATGGAAAAAGGCCAACGTAGTCCCCATCTTTAAAAAAGGAGACAGAAAAGAGGCTCTAAACTACAGACCGGTGTCACTTACGTGTATAGTGTGCAAAGTCTTGGAGAAAATCATCAGAAAAAGAATGGTGGAGCATCTGGAGCAGAACATGTTAATCAACGTCAGACAGCACGGTTTCAGGGAAGGCAAATCCTGTGTAACAAACCTCCTGGAGTTCTATGATAAAGTAACAGAGGTAAGGCAAGAGAGAGAAGGGTGGGTTGACTGCATTTTCTTGGACTGCAGGAAGGCCTTTGACAGTTCCTCACATGAGATTAGTAAAGAAGATGGAAGACCAAGCGTGTATAACAGGAAGGACACTGGAATGGATCAGGGAATACCTCACAGGGAGGCAACAACGGGTCATGGTGCGTGATGAGGTATCACAGTGGGCGCCTGTGACGAGCGGTGTACCGCAGGGGTCAGTCCTAGGACCAGTGCTATTCTTGCTATATGTGAATGACATGACGGATGGGATAGACTCAGAAGTGTCTCTTTTCGCAGATGATGTGAAATTAATGAGGAGAATCACATCGGATGAAGACCAAGCAGGACTTCAAAGTGACCTGGACAAGCTTGACATCTGGTCTAGCAACTGGCTTCTCGAATTTAACCCCACCAAATGCAAAGTCATGAAGATCGGAGAAGTGCAAAGAAGACCGCTGACAGAGTACAGGCTAGGTGGACAAAGGCTACAAACCTCATCAAAGGAGAAAGACCTTGGGGGTGAGTATAACACCAAGCACGTCTCCGGAAGCACACATCAACCAGATAACCGCGGCAGCATATGGGCGACTGGCAAACCTAAGATTAGCGTTCCGTTACCTTAACAAGGAATCGTTCAAGACACTGTATACCGTATACGTCAGGCCCATACTAGAGTATGCAGCACCAGTCTGGAACCCACACCTGGTCAAGCACGTCAAGAAATTAGAGAAAGTGCAAAGGTTTGCGACAAGGCTAGTTCCACAACTCAGGGGACTGCCTTATGAAGAAAGGTTGAGGGAAATAGGACTAACAACACTGGAGGACAGAAGGGTTAGAGGAGACATGATAACGACATACAAAATACTGCGGGGAATCGACAAGGTAGATAGTGACAGGATGTTCCAGAGAGGAAACACAGAAACAAGGGGACACAACTGGAAGCTGAAGACTCAGATGAGTCAGAGGGATGTTAGGAAACAATTCTTCAGCCATAGAGTAGTTAGGAAGTGGAATAGTTTAGCGAACGATATAGTGGAGGCGGGAACCATACATAGTTTTAAGACAAGGTATGATAAAGCTCACGGAGCAGGGAGAGCAGAGACCCAGTAGCGGACAGTGCAGAGGCGGGGCCAGGAGCTGAGTCTCGACCCCTGCAACCACAAATAGGTGAGTACACACACACATACGTGTCAATGCTTTATTTACAGGGAGCAAAGTCAGGGTATTTTTCCAGAATGGTCTGTAATATACCACTGTGGATAAAATACTTTGACATATCTTGAACATTTCTGAGTGAGTTGTCTCTGAATTCATTAATTTTATCGCACTCCAGTACATAATGACGCAGGGTGTGACAATAATCCAACTGGCAAAGTTTACATTTTGTTTGGTCTACATCTGGTGGTTGTGATTTAACCTGCCAAAGATACTTGTAACCCAGCCGGAGGCGGGCGGTAGTGACATCCAAGAGTCTGCTTATTTTGTTGGATGCACCATAGACATGTGGCTCCTCCTGCATGATAGAATGATGATAGATGGACTGACTGGTGTCAATCTCCCTGAGTCTTAAGTCAATAAAATTCAGTTGAAGTTCTTTTCGTATTATTGTTCTCAAACTGCTAACTGACAAGCCAAGATTGTAATCTACCCCTTCTTTAAAAGCATAAAACTTAGCCAATTTATCAGTTCTATCATGCATCTGAAGACCAATGTGAGATGGAATCCACAGCATGTGCACTCTGACTCTACTATCCAAAATTCTAAAGTAAAATTTAACTTTTGGTACTTAGTATATATATTTAATTAAAGATTTGAGAAAAATTACATTTTTGACACTTAGCATGTATATTATATTATATTCGGGGGAACACTATATCTGTAGGGGGGGTCATACAACATCCAAGTTCGATCAGAGGCAGGGAAGGGCAGATCCAATTCTTTGGATCAAAAGCCCTTCAGTGACATAAGGAACCTCATATGGGGATGGGGGGAACTTAGTCTCTATAGCATTGGTAAGAAATTATATATCTCTTAGTATATACACTATATAGCAGTGATAAGAAATTTTATATACGTAGTACAGTGGACCCCCGGTTATCGGCCATAATTCGTTCCAGAATGCTGTTCGAGTGCCGTTACCGAACGAATTTGTTCCCATAAGGAATAATGTAAATTAGATTAGTCCGTTTAGACCCCCAAAAATATACAGTGGTACCTTGAATTACGAGCTTAATTCGTTCCAGACGGCTATTCAAGTGCCGATACCGAAGGAATTTTTTCCCACAAGAAATAATGAAAATTAGATTAATCCATTTCAGACCCCCAAAAATACACTTACAAAAGCACCTACAAAAATACACTTATATGATTGTTTGAGTTGGGAGCTGCTCGTAAGTAGAGGTACCACTATACTTACAAAAGCACTTACAAAAATACACTTACATAATTGTTCGAGTTGGGAGCAGTATGAAATCCGGGGGTCCACTGTATATCCATATGGTCATTTAGTGGTGATAGAGAATTGTATATTGTTATTTGGTATAACAGTACGTACAAGATAATTGTATATTATTATTTAATAGTGGTAGATTATTATTATATATCACTTAGTGCTAAGGCTTTGTATAATCTTGGTATTTTTGCTACTTAGTATGGCAGTGGTATTGAACCTTAATTAATAAAGCTTATCTCTTCAAATTTAGTACAGTATAACACTGGTAAGTCCAGACTGGGTGAGTTGAGTGATGGAGACTCATGATGTTATTGCTCTGTTCTTGTCTTTGTTACTGTTCCCAATAAATATAATGTCTGAAGTCTTACCTTGTGATGGGGATGACTAGCCTGATTTTTCAAATTAAAGAGGTGATGAGGTTAAGTTAGGGTACCTAATTTGAGTTTTTCATACCATCCTAAGGTATTTTTTCAAATGAGTCGTTTCACTATGAAGAGAGCTTCACTTAAAACGTGACATACGTATACTGTATACCCAGGATCAGAGTTTAACCTGAGATCCTAACATATATTAAGTTTTTGAGGTTCCCAAAATTTGAAAGTCAAAATATTATGGAAAGTGTATAGTATGTATGTGTGAAAGCAATGCAAAAAAGTTTTGTAGCTCATATAAGGCACTAAACTGTAGTTTAGGACCTTTGCATGCAACTTTACATCCATCTGATGTATTTATGAAGGTAGTTTTTACTTATTTGCAGCAAAATGGGAGTGCTGATCCCATACCCGAAAACTGAGTTCACTTCGCTATTTTTTTTTTTCTCAAAAAGAATTATATTAATTACAATTTTTAATCAAATTTAGCTATTACTGCAGTCACTAGACAAGTTACAGTATACAATATAACTCAAAGTTCAGTATATATACTAAAGCATAGTGACAGTTATGGTACTTTTCAGTAAATTTAATGTTATTTTTTATATTATATTTGCTAAAAAAGTGGGAATTTACCATTTTTCATTAACTATATATGACTGAGTACAATGTCATTTTGTTTCATGCCAAAATGTGCAATGGTTTCAGAGATACAGCATCTAAAAAAATATTCAAAACTACCTTGGATTGGAATAAAAAAAAAATTCTTAACACATGACATAAAATGTCGGAAAAATCAGTTATTTAGTTATCCTGTAAACCTTGAGAAACTTACAATTCATTCAGTTGAGAGATGGCTATGCAACCTTTTTTTTTTTTTTTCATATTCATATATAGTACAGATCAGCCATCACTAATCCGGCATCATTGGGACCTGTAGTGTGCCGGATTAGTGAGTGCCGGATTACAGAGTGGTTAGGTTAGAATACACTTAACCTATCAATAGAGACTGTCTGCTACATCTTCCTCATTTTCATCACTGCTTTCTCCTCCACTGGCTTGCTGCTGTGGATTTACAACCATCTGCACAATTTCTGAGTCGGTATAATGATGAAATTTGAGTCGGTATAATGATGAAATTTGAGTCGGTATAGTGATGAAATTTGAGTCGGTATAGTGATGAAATTTGAGTCGGTGTAGTGATGAAATTTGAGTCGGTGTGGTGATGAAATTTGAGTCGGTGTGTGAAATTGAGAAATTTAGTCGGTGTGGTGATGAATTTTTTTAATTTGAGTCGGTGTGGTGATGAAATTTGAGTCGGTGTGGTGATTATGAGATTTGATGTCGGTGGTTGGTGATAAATTTGAGCGGTTGGTATGAAATTTGAGTCGGTGTGGTAATGAAATTTGAGTCGGTGTAATGATGAAATTTGAGTCGGTGTGGTGATGAAATTTGAGTCGGTATAGTGATGAAATTTGAGTCGGTATAGTGATGAAATTTGAGTCGGTGTAGTGATGAAATTTGAGTCGGTGTGGTGATGAAATTTGAGTCGGTGTGGTGATGAAATTTGAGTCGGTGTGGTGATGAAATTTGAGTCGGTGTGGTGATGAAATTTGAGTCGGTGTGGTGATGAAATTTGAGTCGGTGTGGTGATGAAATTTGAGTCGGTGTGGTGATGAAATTTGAGTCGGTGTGGTGATGAAATTTGAGTCGGTGTGGTGATGAAATTTGAGTCGGTGTGGTGATGAAATTTGAGTCGGTGTGGTGATGAAATTTGAGTCGGTGTGGTGATGAAATTTGAGTCGGTGTGGTGATGAAATTTGAGTCGGTGTGGTGATGAAATTTGAGTCGGTGTGGTGATGAAATTTGAGTCGGTGTGGTGATGAAATTTGAGTCGGTGTGGTGATGAAATTTGAGTCGGTGTGGTGATGAAATTTGAGTCGGTGTGGTGATGAAATTTGAGTCGGTGTGGTGATGAAATTTGAGTCGGTGTGGTGATGAAATTTGAGTCGGTGTGGTGATGAAATTTGAGTCGGTGTGGTGATGAAATTTGAGTCGGTGTGGTGATGAAATTTGAGTCGGTGTGGTGATGAAATTTGAGTCGGTGTGGTGATGAAATTTGAGTCGGTGTGGTGATGAAATTTGAGTCGGTGTGGTGATGAAATTTGAGTCGGTGTGGTGATGAAATTTGAGTCGGTGTGGTGATGAAATTTGAGCCAGTATGAAATTTGAGTCAGTATGATGATGAAATTTGAAATTATGCTAGTCGAAATTAGTGCCGAATTACTGATGGAACCGGATAACTGATTGCCGGATTAATGATGGCCAACCTGTACTTTGTTATGAGCTCATGTAATGAGTCATGCCAAGCACAACCATAAACTAGTAGTGTATATAAGTAATAACAAGCATAGCCAAAAAAAAAATTCAAATTAATTCTGGAATCATGATGGATAAAAAACTACATTAACTTCTTAACAATAGATTTTGAGTAATTTAAGATTTACTCAGAAGCATTTACACTAAACATAAATGATGAATTATATAATTATAGGGATCAAGGATGTTAATTCCTATTAGTATAACAGTGTATGTGGTTCATCAGGATAAACATTCACACCCTAAGAAATGGGAAAATACCAAGGGGACAGGGCCAGGTGTATGGAAACTTGCATTATTTAGTACACAACAATATTGTGTTCAATGGTGTTCTTTATGTATTTAGCCTAGCTAGACTACTTGCTCACATCATACTACAAGGACATTCTTGGCAATAAGGTTGGGGAAAACATGCTTTCCAGAAATCAGATGACGGTTCAGCATCATTGTCCAATATACGTTACCTCTTAGTGCTCTGACAGTCCAAGATTAGTCACACTCCAGTGAGTTCACTCGCCTTGCCTTTTCCTTCTCTCCCAGGAGTATTTATATAGTATTCATGTAGAACAAGCTTTTGTCCCAAAATTTTTTTTTCACAAACAATAGAAGATTGGACTGTACGAGTTGTTCATGCTATTTTAATGTAAAAAATGAATATGGATTATAAACTTTTTAAGACAGTTTTGAAAACATTAAAAGCTATCATGCATATTGGAATAAATTTTATAACTAACTTGGTAGTACTTATGCATGTAAGAAGTTAAAATTTGTCAGTCATTTTAAAACAGCCCACTGAACACTTTTCAATATTGGTAGCATGTTTACATTGGTATAACCATTGCCTAATTGTTGCCATAATCACATTCAGCAAAAGCAAGGTGTATCTTTGTTAGAATGTCAATAAAGGAAATGCAATTCTGATCCTAAGAATTTAAAACCAGACTTATTTTAAAATTAAAGTAAACCTTTAAAATATAACAATTATTTAATAAAATATACAGTATACATATATACAGTGGACCCCCGAGTTTCGGCCAAAATTCGTTCCAGAAGGCTGTTCAAGTGCCATTACCTAACGAATTTGCTCCCTTAAGGAATAATGTAAAGTAGGTTAGTCCATTTCAGACCCCCAAAAATACACTTACAATAGTACACTTACATAATTGTTTGAGTTTTGAGGTGATCGAAACTTGGGGTCCACTGTATAGGTTACATAAAAGTGATGTTCTGTATTATGATGTTTTTTTACCTGAAATACCCCTATAATTTTTGGAAGGATTTACTTCCATTGGAATACTATACCTATTTTATGTATCATATAGACATAATGTATTTTCATAGTACAGTACATCATTCTTAACCTTTTAACTCTATCCAGCATATTAGCATACAAGGTGGTGACTGTGTGCCTAGTGAACTAGTACCCACAATTTTTCGTACTTTCAAATATGCCACCTGTGAATATTTTTGTCCTCAGCTCATATTTTTATAGTCTTCTATAACCTCATCTCTTTGAAAGAAAATCTAAAATCAGGCAGGTCTACACTGTATTATGGTGCAACTCTGCCTAACTAGCATAAATAAACATTGAAACCAGAACCTGTTGTTCCACCACCAGCTTCCCTAAAAGCAAACAGGGTGTGAAACTGTCAGGAAAATGCCTTATTCATTCCAGATTTATTACAATTTCATGATATTATTGGTAGAAATTCAGCCAGTAAGCACTGTATACAGTGGTACCTCGGTTAACGATATTTTTTCGTTCCAGAATGCTGTTTAAGTGCCATTACCAAACGAATTTATCCCCATAAGGAATAATGTAAAATAGACTAGTCCTTTTAGATCCCCAAAAATACACTTACAAAAGCATTTAAAAAAAATAAACTTGCATAAAAGGACGAGTTTGGGGACCATCGTTAACCGAGGTACCACTGTATATAGATTTAACCAAGGATAACCCAGTGTAGTCAGACAATATGATTTATTTCTGTTTCCATGAGTATTATACCTTGAAACAATTGTAATATAATATTTCCTTGAAAATATGTTTTACATTGGTCTGGAAGGCACACAGGTGTTATGGACACACAAATTACATTGTTTATATAACTCAGGTTATTTCCCTGAACTTAAATACGTACATAACAGAAGGCTGGAGGCAGTGGAGATGTCATGTCTGAGGTCAATGTGTGGTGTGAATATAATGCAGAGAATTCGGAGTTTGGAAATTAGGAGGAGGTGCGGGATTACCAAAACGATTGTTCAGAGAGCTGAGGAGGGGTTGTTGAGGTGGTTTGGACATGTAGAGAGAATGGAACGAGACAGAGTGACTTCGAGAGTGTATAAATCTGTAGTGGAGGGAAGGCGGGGTAGGGGTCACCCTAGGAAAGGTTGGAGGGAGGGGGTAAAGGAAGTTTTGTGTGCGAGGGGCTTGGACTTCCAGCAAGCATGTGTGAGCGTATTTGATAGGAGTGAATGGAGGCATATGGTTTTTAATACTTGACGTGCTGTTGGAGTGTGAGCAAAGTAACATTTATGAAGGGATTCAGGGAAACCGGCAGGCCGGACTTGAGTTCTGGAGATGGGAAGTACAGTGCCGGCACTCTGAAGGAGGGGTGTTAATGTTGCAGTTTTATAACTGTAGTGTAAAGCACCCCTCTGGCAAGACAGTGATGGAGTGAATGATGATGAAAGTTTTTCTTTTTCGGGCCACCCTGCCATGGTGGGAATCGGCCGATGTGTTAATAAAAAAAAAAAATAACTTACTTAATCAATGAAAACCCAATATAGTCAAACATGGTCTTATTTCCATGTTTTGAGGATTGTTACATCTTGGAACACTTATCTTTTAAGTATTCCTTGAACGTAGATTGTGTTTGAAGAACAAATCAGTAAAAAAAAATATATTTGCTCTAATTTATACTGTATATTCTATGTGGAGCAATATCAGGTTATGCATTTCCCCATGTTTGAATTACTAAAACACCTTGAAATACATTTAATATCAAGTGAGTAATGTACATAGTGTTAAACAAAACCAATAAAAAATAGTCACAATTTGGCATCAATAAATTGGCACTCGTAATTATATAGTTGTGAAGCATGGGTTGTGAATGTTGCAGCAAGGAGGAAGCTGGTGGTAGTAGACCCAGTGTGTCTGAGGGCAATGTGTGGTGTAAATATATTGCAGAAAATTTGTAGCTTGGGGGTTAGGAGGGGTGCAGGGTTACTAAAAGTATCCAGGAGGGGTTGTTGAGGTGGTTTGGACATTTAGAGAGAATAGAGCAAAATAGGATGACTTGGAGGGTGTATAAATCTGCAGTGGAGGGAAGGCAGGGTAGGGGTTGCCCTAGGAAAAGATGAAGGGAGGGGGTAAAGGAAGTTTTGTGTGTGAGGGGCTTGGAAAGTCCACAGGCGAGTTTGAACGTGTTGGATAGGGGTGGAGGCAAGTGGTTTTTGGGACTTTCTGAAGTGTGAACAAGGGAACATTTGTCAAGGGAATGAGGGAAACTGGTTAGCCAGACTTGAGTCCTGGAGGTGGGAAGTACAGTGCCTGCACTCTGAAGGAGGGGTGGGGATATTTGAAGTTTGGAAAGGCATCTGTACTGTAATATCAGCACACCTTTGGCAAGACAGTGATAAGAGTGAATGATGGTGAAAGTTTTTCTTCTTTTCCGGGTCACCCTATCTCGGTGGGAGACGACCGGTGTGTTAAAAAAATGTAAAACGTAAATATTGCTGGCACACTTACACTGCTGTTGCCAGCGAGTGATAATTTTTTCACCCAATTCAACATGCCATGAAAGCTTAAGTTTTTAATAGATTGCACTTTTTTTATTCATAAAAATGCACCCTTTCAATCTGTAAGATTTTTTCTCCACCAAAATCTTGCACAGGAATTTTAATTTTTGGATATGCCACAATTAAGGGGGGTTAACTTCCACATTTAGCAAATTCTTAACATCCACACTTAACAAATTCTTAACATTCACACATATCAGTCATCATTAACATCCACAGCATTTAATAATTAAAAAGTATAGCTAGAGTAATACAGATTATAGGGGTAGTTGATTGCAATTTGTAGAACAAAGTAGGATGCAGACTGCTTACTATGTAGATATCAGGTTTACAATTTACCAATAATATTTTAGTAACTGTACTTTAGGGATGTCTCCCGACTTCCCTGAATTTGATTGACTATCGTGTTTGCAAGGATGTAATTTTTTCTCCATTTTCCTTCGTTTTTAATGTATGTTCTACAGTGGAATCTTAGAGGGTACAGGAGAAATTGTAGAGGTCTTTAAAGTGTTAATGTACTGTAAGGTTTAACTTACACCCCAGCTGTGTACTGTGCACCAAATGCTCATTGGTTATAGTGCCTATTCCCTCTTGTTTCACCTGTTACTTAACAAAAATTCTGATTATAATGATCAACACATACTGTATACTATATTATTAGATATAAATGTAGGAAGATAGTGGAAAGCTGAAATAATCCAAAGTGGAACATAGTTTAGGGTTTTGTTGATGCATACTAAGCATTGCATGCTTGGTTGAAACAACCACACAAGGCTTTTGCATCTAATGAAAATAAAAATGTTTATTTCCTTGCAAAGCTTACAATGTGTGGTTTACATATAAAATATTAATTACAAAGAAGGCCTCTATCATACCTAGGCATTTCAGCAGACTAATCTTAGGACTTTGTTTTTACTTTACTGTTTTGCCATATTATCATCTGCTCTTTGTATTCAGGTCCTACCATTCACTTTAGATTTTGTGAATGGGATGGGGAAAGAACTTGGATATTTTACCCTTCATTATGTTTTGAGAGAAATAATATAGCACCTCATGATCACATTATGCTCTTAAATATATGAACAACAATTTATAATACAGTGGTACCTCGAGTTACGATATTTTTTCGGTCGAGAATGCTGTTCAAGTGCCATTACCAAACGAATTTATCCCCATAAGGAATAATGTAAAATAGACTAGTCCTTTTACACCCCCAAAAATATACTTACAAAAGCATTTAACCCTTTGACTGTCGGAGGCCCCATTCTGAAACTGTCATTCTATGTCGGAAAATTTTGGAAAAATAAATAAATTATTTTTTCTTAATGAAATGATAGAGAATCTTTTCCCGATTGTAATGACACCAAAAGTATGAAATTGGATTGAAAACTTACGGAATTACGCTCTCGCAAAGTTAGCAATGTCAGTGATATATACGCATCGGCGATTTCGCCGAATTTGAGCCCTATTTTAGGCCAATTCCATTGGGACAGTCGACCAAACTCATAGCTATTTCTTTAGAACTCCATTTGTTCTATCGATTGAGTACAAGAAATCACCAATTTACCAATTTCAACTACCCAATAAAGTGATCAGAAAATGGCAATTTCGCCAATTTCATGCAAAATAAAAAAGATGTCAATTTCAAAATAGGGTCCAGAATAAACAATGCAGACATCCCTAGCACTAAAATAAGATGTTATCTGTTCATTAGTCATGTCTTTAGGCCCCTCTTACATTACTCTTGCTTTCTATTTTGATTTTTTATTCACACAAAAAATAGAAGATTTATTGTTATGCAGTCTATTGCATTATTGTAAAAACTGTAAAAATAATATCTGTGCACTTGTGAAAGAATATTAGACTCACCAGTTGATGTGTATTGGACGCATGGTGTGATTTGTTTACTTTTGAACATTGGCAAAAATCGAACATTTCCGCTACTTTGAGCTCAATTTCAAGATCGTTTACATCATGAAACTAATCAAAATCATCTCTATTCCTGTAATATGTTTTCCATTCTATCAAATGAGACAATGAAAAAGAGAATACAACCATAAATACTATACGAAAATACACCTCAAAGACGGCGTTTTAATTCAAAAACACGGTCAGAGTTTTTTTTCTCATTGTGTACTGCTTGCTGCAGGATTTTTTTTATACTGTGCACACTGACCACACAGACCCATTCTCTCACATGTGGGCCTACCAGCTTTCTCCTGCTTGATTTGAGGCCGCTAGAATTTAGGCGTATAAATACGTCCGAAACATTGGCTCGTAAGACGTATATATACGTCCGAAACAGTCAAAGGGTTAAAAAAATAAACTTACATAAAAGGGCGATTTTGGGGACCATCGTAACTCGAGGTATCGCTGTATATTCTTCCATAAAATTCTGAATGTGATTCAAAACCATTTAGTATATTTTGTTTAAATTACTGTAGTATATGTTTTCTCAAGTATGTTTACATTCTAAAAATCCATCTTGCAAAAGAGAAAAATGTATGCTATTAAATACAGTGGTTTCAGTATACATGTATTATTTAAATCTCTGGTGTCAGAACAGCTAGGTCATTGAGGGACACTGTTCAGCGCTCCCATGAATGTAATGTATACAGGTGTCTTCATTCTATGCTGTGATGCCTTCCAAAAAACAAAATAAAAATCTTTGCATTCCATGCCACTGGCAACTATATTAAGGTCAGTCAGGCAATGAACACTTAATTCCTTGTAATAATACTTTTCATGAGCTGTACTAATCACATATGAGAAATGTGCATTACATATATGGAATTACTGATAGAAATAAAGCCTCACATAATAGCGAATATAGTAAATCTGCATAAAATGAGAAAAACTTTTTTTTTTTTTTTTGCATTTGTTTCTTGCACAGAGGGAAAAGTGTCCTTGGCACTAACAGTTTGCATTTTGTTTGTATTTGAGAATGTGTTGTGATGTTTATATACTGTATAATAAACATTATGTATGAATGATAAAGTTAGAAAACAACTAAGGGATATAAAAGGTATACAGTGGTCCCCCGCCTAACGAGCACCCCAGAAATTGTACAATTATGTAAGTATAATATTGTAAGTGCTTGTGGAAGTGTATTTTTGGGGGTCTGAAATAGACTAACCTACTTGACATTATTTCTTAAGGAAGTAAATTCGTTCGGTAATGGCACTTGAGCAGGCTTCTGGAATGAATTTTGCTCGTTAGGCGGGGGACCACTGTAATTCAGAAGTAGGAGATGGGTTGAAATGGTATGGCCATATAGAAAGTGTGGAGCAAGATGTGCTGATCAAAGTGGTGGTTAAAATCTGGAGTGATTGAAAGGTGTAGGAGGAGGCTGTCTTGCAACTTAGTATTGCTCCTGACGAACTCACGAGAGTGCAAAAGATCTAGAACTAGAGATTTCCATCCCCATGTGGCTTGTTTTGCATTGTTAAGATCACCTGTTTGCAATTTTGCATATACGTGTGTATGTATACATATATACACACATATACACACACATATACACACATATACACACATATACACACATACATATACACACATACATATACACACATACACACACACACATACATATACACACATACACATATACATACACACATACATATACACACATACATATACACACATACATATACACACATATACACATACATATACACATACATATATACATATATACACATATATACACATATACATATTCACACACACACATAGCTTTAAGATGAGGTATGATAAAGCTCATGGAGCAGGGAGAGAGAACCCAGTAGCAATCAGTGAAGAGGCAGGGCCAGGAGCTGAGTCTCGACCCCTGCAACCACAACTAGGCGAGTACACACACACACAGGTCAGGAAGTGGAATAGTTTGGGAATCGATGTAGTGGAGGCAGGATCCATTCATAGCTTTAAGAAGAGGTATGATAAAGCTCATGGTGAAGGGAGTGTGACCCAGTAGAGGCCAGTGAAGAGGCAGGGCCAGGAGCTATGACTCGACCCCTGCAACCACAACTAGGTGAGGTGAGTCACACACACACACACACACACACACACACACAGAGCTTTAAGAAGAGGTATGATAAAGCTTATGGAGCAGGGAGAGAGTGAATTAGTATCGACCAGTGAAGAGGCGGGGCCAGGAGCTATAACTCGACCCCTGCAACCACATATAGGTGAATACACACACATACATACATATACATACACACACATATACATACACACATATACATACATACATACACACATATACAAACATACACACATACACTGGAGGAAAGAAGGGTCAGAGGAGACATGATAACGACATACAAAATACTGCGGGGAATTGACAAGGTAGATAGTGACAGGTTGTTTCAGAGAGGGAACACAGAAACAAGGGGACACAACTGGAAGCTGAAGACTCAGATGAGTCAAAGGGATGTCAGGAAACATTTCTTCAGCCACAGAGTAGTCAGGAAGTGGAATGGACTAGAGAAAGATATAGTGGAGGCAGGAACCATACATAGTTTTAAGACAAGGTATGATAAAGCTCATGGAGCAGGGAGAGCAGAGACCCAGTAGCAGACAGCGAAGAGGCGGGGCCAGGAGCTGAGTCTCGACCCCTGCAACCACAATTAGGTGAGTACATATACAAACATACACACATACATATACAAACACACACACATACATATACAAACATACACACATACATATACAAACACACACACATACATATACAAACACACATAAACATGTGCACACACACACACAACACACACACTGTATGTATGTATATATGTATATTACACTTGCCATATTTGTTTGTTGACTTTGGCTCTTCCATAATAGAATGCAGTATTTGCTATAAAATCTGTTGTGTGGTCACTGCTAAGTGATAATGTATATTTGAAGTTGTTGTAGATCACACAATAATGGCCCTAAATTGCAGATTGACCTTTTTACTCAACAGAGCTGCATCTAATTGGTCTAAAAGGTTCCTCTTTATGGGTTCAGCAGTGAAACCTTCCCTCGACCACTATCAAAAGTCATTTCAAGGTGTGTGATGAATGTTACCAGCGTTACCTCTACTCTAGTTGGGAGAGAAGGCTTCTTTCACACTGCTACTGTATTTAGAATGTAGTCTGCTTTCAGACTACTCTCACTCAGAATAGATACATCTTTATTTTTCTAATTTTTTTATTTTTTTAAATAAAAGGTCACTTGTTATTAAGGTTAACTTTTGAGGAAAGTTATGATGCAAGAAAAATTAATGCTCTACAAGCTTCTTTTATTTTTCATGAGTTTATATAATCTTCCTTTAAATTTTTTATTTGTCCTAAATAAAGGTCTCTTGATACAAGTAAGTGAAGCTGCCATTTGCTACTTGGGTCGAACCTAATTGTGTATCAGTTTCCCAGGTGCTATATGATCCCTATGGGTTCAGCACATTCTCATAAGTGTAATAATAAATTTGTCATGTGTAAAGATAAATGTGTAATAAGTCTTCATAATTAATAATTCTTCAAAATTAATAATTCTTCACAATTTTTCTTTTCACTTTCTAACCATATTAGCTTGTGAAAGCACTTTCATTAGATTCTTTTTTTTTTCAGTATGTATATACTGATTTATTTTTCAGTCTTGGACTGCAGCAATAATTAAATCCCAGCTCCATTCCTGGTACTTTGTAAATAGCCTGGTTAACGTTGGAAATTTTCCATCACTTGCAAAACTTTTCTCACTTTCCTCAGTGATACTCTCATTCATATGGTTTAATTTTCATGTTTGTATTGTTAATTGATACTCTACTCTCTACAGAGCTTTTACTTTCACTTACTGGGTGACTCTTATGTACATAGTTACATAGCATACTACTTTCATTTTCTGTTTTTGAGAGACTTGGATAACTAACTCCTAATATCAAACCATCATTTCATGTGGAAATTGTGCCAAAGTAAGCTTATGAGATCATATATTTTACATCTGGGTAGGTTACTAGGTGAATTATGTTAGTGATGCCCTGACTATACTTTTTTAATGGCTAAAGATATATTAAAACTCCTTTCTGCTCTTGTCATTATTTCTGTAGATGTTTCTGAGGTATCACTTATTCCCAGTTAACTTCAATAGGTTTTTTCATTGTACGTATATCTCGCTTCTATACTATATTGAGAAGGAATGGTTCAATTTCATAGTCTTGCAAAGGATTGAAATGCCATGAATTATGTTTATTAAACTTTTTGAATAATATCAGTATACTCTTACTCTAAAGTTCCCTGTATTGTATATAACCTCAGTTGATGTTGAAGACAGACTTTTTTTACTTGAGATAGGGTAAAACATGTTGGTCTATGTTGTAAGCAACTGATGTCATTAGTATACAAAGAAATATCTAGAGGCTCTTTAGAATACGATATACAAAACACGTGTCACCTCTTGCCTTGGAATGACTGCAATAGTATTGATCATCCTGGACATTGTTGCACTATCATCTGAATAGCTGAATTAATTTGTGCTTGGGGAAGGGGAAAAATGATAGTTTAGATGAATTGTCCTCGGTGAACACAGAAAGTATTGATAAAGTATCTTATTTTTGCCAAATTATACAGCCAATGACCGAGTGCAATTATTCTCTCCCCTCTCTCCTACCCCCTTTTGAACATTCCCCTTCTCATTTCTCTCTACTCCCCCTCCTCCTCATCATTCACCCTCACCCTTGCCAACCTTGCATTTCTGGACCCTCCTGGACCCACGCTTCTCCTCCCCTCCTGCCTTCTTTCACAACACTGCTCCCCTTCCCCTCCTTTCTTGTAATTGTTTCCAACCTTTTCTTCGTTCTCTAACCCACCCCATCCTTCTCCCCTTCCAGTTCACTCTTCCCTCTTTACCCTTTCCTTCCTTTTCCCAGATTGCCCCTTTCTACCTTATCCAGTTTACTCTCATCTCTTTTTCCACTTTCCCCTCCATCCCACTTCTGGCTCTGCCTTTTCATGTGTTCTCCCTTTTTCTGTTCCCCCCTTAACTGTGTTCTCCCCATTTTTGTTTTCTCCCCTTTTCTGTTTTCTCCCCCTTCCTCTTCTTTTTTCTGCTTACTCCCTCCCCCCTTTCCTGTTTACTCCCTCCATTTTTTCATGGTTTTTCTCTTTCCTGTTTACTCCCAATCAGTTCAAGTTTTCACTATTATTTCCCTATTTTGCACCCACTCACCATCCCCTTGCCCTCTAACCAATTTCCAACCCCTCCCTCATTCTGATCAGTTCACCTCGTTTTCCCATCCCCCAGATCACCCTATCTCACCTTTATCTGTGTTCACCCCTTTCCTAGTTTACTCCCCATACCACATCCTTCACAGTTACCCCCTCCCCCAACACATCTCTGATAGTCACCCCTCAATCACTCTTACACCCTCATAAGCACCCTTCACATGCCTCACAATCACCATCCAAATTTCTCACAATCACACCCACAATCCCTCATATCCACCACTCATTCTCACTTCCATCCCCACCTAAACTCACCATCTCCACTCATCCCTCACCTTCCACTCACCCCCTCATCCTCTACTCATCCCCTCACCTTCCACTCACCCCCTCATCCTCTACTCATCCCCTCACCTTCCACCCCTCACCCCCTCACCAATCACTCACCCCCCTCACCAATCACTCACCCCCCTCACCAATCACTCACCCCCTCACCCATCACTCACCCCCTCACCCATCACTCACCCCCTCACCCATCACTCACCCCCTCACCCATCACTCACCCCCTCATTCTCCACTCAGCCCCCCTCATCATCTCACCCACCACTCACCCTCCACCCACCCCCTAACCCTTCACCCACTCCCTCATCCTCCACCACCCCTCCCTTACTCACCCTCCTCCCACCCCAACCCTCCACCCACCCCATCACCCACCCCCATCACCCACCCCCCTCACCCACCCCATCACCCACCATCCACCCCCATCACCCACCATCCACCCCCATCAAACACCACCCACCCCCATCACCCACCACTCATCCCTCACCCTCCACTCACCCCCTCACCCCACTTCCTCCACCCCACTCCCTCCCCCACCCCACTCCTCACCCACCCACCTCACTCCCTCACCCACCCCACTCACTCCCTCACCCACCCCACTCACTCCTCACCCACCCCACTCACTCCTCACCCACCCCACTCACTCCCTCACCCACCCCACTCACTCCCTCACCCACCCCTCACTCCCTCACCCACCCCCTCCTCCCCTCACCCACCCCCCTCACTCCCTCACCCACCCCACTCACTCCCTCACCACCCACTCCCCTCACCCACCCCACTCCTCCCTCACCCACCCCACTCACTCCCTCACCCACCCCACTCACTCCCTCACCCACCCCACTCCCCCCTCACCCACCCCACTCACTCCCTCACCCACCCCACTCACTCCCTCACCCACCCCACTCACTCCCTCACCCACCCCACTCACTCCCACCCACCACTCACTCCCTCACCCACCCCACTCACTCCTCACCCACCCCCTCACTCCCTCACCCACCCCACTCACTCCCTCACCCACCCCTCACTCCCTCACCCACCCACTCACTCCTCACCCACCCCTCCCTCACCCAACTCACTCCCTCACCCACCCCCTCACTCCCTCACCCAACTCACTCCCTCACCCACCCCACTCAACCCCTTCCTTCCACTCACCCCTCAACCCCCATTCAATGCCACTCACCCTCTACTTCCACCCACTCCATTTACCTAAACTCATCCCCCTTTGCCTTCACTCTCCTCCCTCTGCCTTCACTCCCCTCCCTCTGCCTTCACCCCCTTTACCCTCTTCTCTCTACCTCCTCCTCATCCCCTCTACCTCCAGTCACCCCCTCTACCTCCAGTCACCCCCTCTACCTCCAGTCACCCCCCTCTACCTCCAGTCCCCCCCCTCTACCTCCAGTCACCCCCTCTACCTCCAGTCACCCCCTACCTCCAGTCACCCCCTCTACCTCCAGTCACCCCCTCTACCTCCAGTCACCCCCTCTACCTCCAGTCACCCCCCTACCTCCAGTCACCCCCCCTCTACCTCCAGTCACCCCTCTACCTCCAGTCACCCCATCTTTACCTCCAGTCACCCCATCTTTACCTCCACCTCCCCTACTTGCCCCCACCCCTACTTACCCCTCCACATTTCCACTACCCCTACTCGCTCCACACATTTCCACTGCTGGACCAACATTTAAACTACCCCCACTTCCACTCATTCCCTGCCTTCACTCACCCCTGCTTCCACTCACCCCTGCCTCTGGTCTACCACCTCCCTTCCACTCACCCCTGCCTCTGCTCTAACCACATCACTTCCACTCACCCCTGTCTCCACTCCCACCATCTCACTTCCACTCACCCCTGCCTCCACTCCCCCCTGCCTCCACTCCCCCACCTCCCCTCACCCCTCCTCCACATCCTCCTCCACTCCTCCCCCACTTCCATCCCCCACTACCTCATCATCTCTCCTCCACCCCCTACCACCTTTACCCTTCCACTCATTTCGCTCCCACATTCACCACCCACTTTCCATCTCCCACTTCCTTCCCCTCTATTGCACCCACCCTTTCAGCTACCCACCTTCCTCCACTCCCACCACCCAATCTTCCTCACCTTCTTGCACTCCATTCTTACCACCTCTTCCCTCCCCTCTCCCTTCTGCACCCCTGCTTCACCTCTCCACCCTGCCTTCGCTTTCCCCCCACCTCCCTCCAGTCTCACCCCTGACCTTATACCCCACCTCACTGTCCTTCCCCCCCCTGACCTTCACTCCACCACTTCACCTTTCTCTAGCCCTTTTTTTCCCTCCTCTCCCAAACCCCCTATCCTCCACTCTCCCCCTTTCCTCCACTCCTACCACCTCCCCCTCCACTCCCACCACCTCCTTCCCACCCCTGCCTCCATTCTTACCACCTCACTTCACTCACCCCTGCCTCCATTCTTACCACCTCACTTCCACTCACCCCTGCCTCCACTCCTACCACCTCGCTTCCACTCACCCCTGCCTCCACTCCTACCACCTCACTTCACTCACCCCTGCCTCCATTCTTACCACCTCACTTCCCTCACCCCCTCCACTCCCACCACCTCACCTCCACTCACCCCTGCCTCCACTCCTACCACCTCACCTCCACTCCCACCACCTCACTTCACTCACCCCTGCCTCCATTCTTACCACCTCACTTCCACTCACCCCTGCCTCCACTCCTACCACCTCACTTCCACTCACCCCTGCCTCCACTCGTACCACCTCGCTTCCACTCACACCTGCCTTCACTCTCACCACCTCACCTCCACTCACCCCTGCCTTCACTCCCACCACCTCACCCCTGCCTTCACTCCCACCACCTCACCTCCACTCACCCCTGCCTTCACTCCCACCACCTCACCTCCACTCACCCCTCCCTCCACTCCCACCACCTCACCTCCACTCACCGCTGCCTCCACTCCTACCACTTCACCTCCACTCCCACCACCTCACCTTCACTCACCTCACTTCCACATCTCATCACCTCCACTTCCTTTCCCCCACTGTCCTATGCCCCCCACTACCTCATCATCAGTATCTCCTCACACCCTCCCCCACCATTCACCTTACCTCATTTCAAGACATCCCAGCATTACACCCCACCCATTTCAATCCCTCCCTAACTTCCCCTTCCCCGATTGCAGTTGATTGCACCCCACCCCCTTTCAGCTTAACCCACACTTCCCTCCCTCTCACTTGATCCCCAATTTTCCCTCCCTTCCCTTGCACCCAGTTATAACTTTACCCTCTACCCTCCCTCTCCCCTTCTGTTCAGACCCCTGCCTTCACCCTCTCCCATCCCCCTTGATGCCAGTTCGTCTTCTCTCCCCACCCTCCCTTCTCACTCATGTTCTGCTCACCCCCCTGACTCATTTATATCCCTCACCCCTCCCAGTGCTTGTGCCTTCCCCCTCCCCTCTTACTTTATCTTCTTTACTTCACTGTCATCCTTACTCTAGCTTGCTCTTTATTCGTATTCATTTTCATTTTTATCCTCGTCCCATACTCCCTTATTGCTGTTGCTTCCTCTCTTCCCCCTTTCTCATCTTGTCTCCTATAGAAGTCGTGCACACCCTTCAGTCACCCTTCCATTCTCCCTCCTAACTGTACTTTTGCCATGCTGGTTCCTTCTCTCTCGCACACTCTCTCTTTCTCATGCTCGCCTTCATCTCCCTCGTTCTCCCTTAACATCACTCACTCCCCTCTCCCTTCTTACCGTCCCCTTCCCTATCTCCCTAATGATCTCTTCCTTCCCGGCCTTTCCTCTCTCTCTCTCCCCTTCCTCAATATTCTTCCCCTCTCCCTCCACAAGTTTCCCCCTATCCTCCCCAACTTTTGCCTGCTCTCCCCTCGTCCCCTCCTACTCAACCTTCCCCTTCACCTCCCCAACTTTTCTCTGAACTCCCCTCTTTCCTCCCCCTCCTTTCCCCTTACCCTCACCCTCCGCCTGCTTTTATATTTCAAGTCTGGTTGTGAGAGATTATGATGGTGGCAGAACCTCCAAGTGGTGTTGTTTTAACGCAGGGTCTCCTCTCCTAACCAGATACGACAGCTCACTTTTTCCTCTCCATAATAGGATGTCAGCTTTGTGTAAGCATTTTGCAGCAAATATTTATTTTGTGTGATTATGCAGTCAGTATGAAATATTTTAAAGTTAAAGATGCTTTATCATTCTATAAATAAAATAACTGTTCATGAAAAGTTCATTTTTGTAAATTTTAGTACTGTAAAAAATGTATAATGGAAGAACTTGAGGCATGCACACCATCTCTTAGTTTCTCTCATTGTAGAGTAGGATATAGGGAGGGTTGCACCTGTCTGTGTGATGACTTATGAGGAAGAATAAATGGCCAAGTACAATAATTAGTCGTGTAGAGTTTTATTGTATGATGTGACAGGTAAAGGGATAATAGTGGTTGCTGATGTTGGTAGTTGTTGCCTCTACAATACTCTTGAACTTATTGATTTTCTTCACCTTTGTTAAAGGGATGATTTGAAGTCAATTATTGTCAGCATCAAGAGTGTTTAGTAATGAACCTGCCAGTATTTTTTTAATTTAATGGGAAAATTAATATATAATTTTTATTATTGTTGTTAATGAACAGGTTAATGAACTGCCCACTGTTTTTACCCCTTTGATAGTCTGTTCATGCATAATTCTAATTTTATCCTTATTTGACCATTTGTTTCTCCTTGTATTCTTTTTTAATTTTAGTGTGTTTGAGTTAGTGTTATTAACACAGTTTATATCTATTTAGTTTCAATTAATTTGCATGAATTATTTTAATGGCATGTCTCAGTTTTATGCAGATTTGCATGGCTGTTTTTTTGCTTATCATCAACAGTGCATAAATTCTTTATTTTTTTTATTCCAGAAGTGATGTCAGAAATACTATATTTCTGCAATATTATGCTATGCTACTAGCATGGCTTCCATATTGCTGTGACACTGACCGCTGGGAAAGGCAATGTGATATCGCGTCGATGCTGTTGAAGCTAACGAGGGGCGGGAGGGAAACAGAGAGGGTGGGCCGCTAGATATGAACTAGGGAGGGGAGGAAAGGCAGGGAAGGGTGAGGGGAGCATCAAACAGAGGGGTTACCTCGGTGCTACACTAACCTAGAGAGACCTGTAGGGATCAGTGGTGAAAGTGTTGGTGTTGTGTGCTGGGGTGTGTGTGTGGCCCTGATGGTTGTCCAGTAGAATTGTGTGGGTGGGCCTGACAGCCTCCCTCTATTGCAGGTGTGTAGGCATAAAGGCGCCATGGACTTCACAATGAACATGATCGACAATGGTCGGGGGATATCTGCAACGCAGGCTGCTGCAGTGGCTGCCATGGGAGGTCAGGTGACCTACCAGGCACATGCTGTCAGTGTCGCCCCCACAGTCAGCCAGCAACAGCAACAGCAGCAGCAACCGCCTCCACCACCTCCACAACAGCAGCAACGTGGCAATCTGCATGAGAGCGATGGTGGGGCAGGGTTGGTGGGGGAGGGCAAGGTTCAGGAGCTAACGAAAGATGACTCCCAAGGAGCCTTCACTCCTCCCCCCCGAGTGTCTTCTGTTGCATCACATGAAAGTCGCATGGAAAAGGGTACTGACACCACAGATTTTGAACCACTAATTAAGGTTGAGATTAGGGGGGGTATACCAGGGCTCAACACAGGTGGTGAGAAGGACAAGAACAGTGTTGTTCAGTTGCATTTCAACAGTGTCAACGAGGTGTTACATTATTTTTCTCAGCGGTCAGTGCCACAGCACATTGATGCCTTCAATCTTCTTACCAATCCAGACCTGGTGCGCAATATCAACCCCGACCTGGTGCGCAACCACTTCCTCTACGTGCCCAATCCTCAGGAAGGGGTGCGGGTAGCGTCCAACGGTTATAGCTCCGGAGGATCCAACTCAGCCCAAACTCCTCCTGCACAAGGTGGAGCAGCAACGTCGCCTGTGGTGGTCAAACAGGGTTCAGGCAGCAGTGGTGGTTACAGTAAGCAAGGTGATAGGCGCCGAGAGTCCAGTCAAGGTTCCCTGACACCTGGCACAATCATTCCCAGACCAGGGGTAGATCAGTCAGGGGCTTCATTTGTATGCTGGATTTGTGGTTTAGATTTACAGAAATCGCTTCAGTTTGAAGAACACATGGTGGACCAACACAGTGTGGACAAACCCTATAGGTGTGATGACTGTGGGGTTACATTCAAACGCAAAGCACATCTGGATCGCCATCGCCGTATCCATTTGCCCACTCGGCCCTATCAGTGTGGTGTGTGTGGCAAAGGCTTCACACGGAATGAACATGTGCGGCGACACTCATTTACTCACTCTGGAGAGAAGCCCTACCACTGCCCAACCTGCAACAAGACATTCTCACGGCGGGAACATCTCACCAAACATCTGTTGAGCCACACCAAACCGCCAGGACCCCACAGTCCACCTCCGAGCGGCCATCCTCACACCCCAGGTGAGTATGAGTACTTATGCTCACCTGCGGAATCACCCAACCCCCCTCAGCCACAGCTGGGGGCAGCAACAGTTACAGCTGCAGCCATCACCTCTCTTGGTGGGGCAGGCCAAATTCCGTCCAGTCTTCTGCATGCAGCTGTACCACAATTGCTGCCACCTTCCACTTCCCACAGTAGCATCAAGCACCAGCAGCCTCACCACCGCCTGGCTGCACACCATAGTCAAGGTACCACATATCACCACACTACAGTCACATGATTCATTTCCTAAATCACTACCCATTGTTCTCACATACTGATAATTTGATGATCTATCCCATGAGGACACTAATCTTAAGATACATAGTATAACTGGTATAACAACACATACCTGTAGAATCAAAGATACTCTAGCATACATATGGATGTAGCATAGACCAAGGTTTCCCGTAGAAAATTAAATATAATCTTCCACTTCAGATAATATTTTCATGCATATTAGTTCTCCAACTAACCAAATTAACATACTCAAATATCATGGTCCTGAGCACATTGGCTTATCTCTGAGGAATGAAAAAGGTATGTTTAAACCTAAGATTCTTAGTCATCATTAATTAAGGTATTCTAATACTACACTTAACAGTAAAAAAAAAAAAAAGTAAAATCATGATTTCTTCTAAACATTGACTAAGAGTCTTTCTGGCAAACCTGTTGTTTTTTTAATGTTAGAGGGTATGATAATGACATAATGTGTTTGTAATTTCATGAGTTCCATCTGTCATTTTTTTGCTACACTAGAATTTCTGATGTGTTTGACATTCAAGAAATAAATACCTAGCTTTATAGATTTCTACATCCTCATAACCTAAATCTTGGCTAAGGTAGATTACGTCATTTACACTTAATCTTTTTGGTTATTTTTTTTTTTAACTCCATCAGCACATTAAATGTATTTAATCTTGAAAGTGGAAATTTGGACCAAAAATGATGTGATGGATCTTTCAGCATGCTAAGTAATCATTGGATAACATAGCTTCAATGTGTTGTGGATTTAAACACATTTATTTCACTATTGTCATAGTCCCTCTAATATCATTAATGCAAGATTTATACTACAGTACATTATTCAGAGAATTAAAAACAAGCTGAACCGAGCAAGGTAAGGTAGGTAAATGTACTTAGTTTCACTTGTTCCAGTATACTATCTATTTAGTGATGTTGCTTTGATTTTTATGCTTTATGGAGTGTTGGTGGCTGTCAACAGAAAATATTACTTTGTTGTTACTCTTCTTTAAACTGAAATGGTGTAATTCATTGTATCCATTGCATTTGGGTTAACATTCGGTACTTTACTGTGCAGTATTAAAATCACATTTTAGGATTATTCAGAAAATACTTTCTATTCAGATTAGAAATACAGTACTGTACTGCACTTGCTAATTATTGGGATTTAAGATACAGAACTGTACACGCTATTTATTTTGACTATAATGTTCTAGCTATTTATTAGGGTCATAAATACTATATTTGCTATTTATATATAATTAACCTGGGTTTCTGTGGACAAAAATCTGTAGTCACATAGTCTACCAAATATAAATGCCTATCTTTGCCATATTTCATGCTTTATGTAAGAGATGCATTCACTCAAAAACAAATTACTATGGCATGGTTGCTGCCAATTTTGCTCTTATAGTTGAAAATTAAAAAATTGTATTGCACCTTATGCTAATTACTGCAAAACAAAAATCACAGCTTTAGCTTGCTGTGATGTAAGAAACTCATATGAATACTCCTGATTGTATATAGTTTAGAGTTCATAAAGGTTTGCATTGACTCAGGTTAGGTAATGCAATGCAATATACAATACCCATATTTTTATGAGGTAAATTATTGTATGCAATATCATGTTATGTATATTTTATCAGGTGGCTTGACATTGTTGAAATGTGTAGCCAAAAGCACATCCAAATAGTTTAAAAAGCTACCGGTGTTCCTTAACTCTGATAATTGCTAATTGCAGGAATTCTTGCATGATTATAGTGCAGTGTTTTGAATTTTCATCTATACGTACTTTATTTTTGACTAAGTATATTTTCATTTAATTTTATTTACTTCTAATAGTTTCTTTGTAGTCTGCATGTTTTATCCTTTAAAGAATTTCTACCTTCATTAAAAACAAGACTTGGAATCAGTTGTTGTTCATTTTGCATAACGTTACTTAGTTGTATTGTGTTTATTCACTAAAAATTACCTGTGTTAGAGAAGATTTTTGATTAAGTACTTTTCTGCATGTATTATCTATTCGATTATTTTTAATAATATAATTAAAAAATTTCAGTCAACTTATTTAATTTTGCTTTATGGTTTATCTTTTTTATGTATGTAAGTTAGCTGAAATAATTATTAATTCGTGAGTGTTATAAAATTATATTTATTTAATTGAAGTATTTTCATACAGTATTTGGATAGCTCAAAAACACATGAATAATGCCAAAAAAGGACAAAATTTCAAAATAACGTCAAAAAAAAAATAGTCGTAGATTAGAACTTTTTCTTTCATACTTGATATGTACAGTAGAATATTTGCGTTTTGAATGTTAAGTACACAAGTACTTTTTTTTTTTTTTTTTTTTTTGTGAGTGAAACATACTGAGTGGTAATATTACTTTGTCCCTAATAACTGAATATTCACAGTGATGAATTACATTTTTTTTTTTTTCAGTAAATTACTTTGTGACATTTTTGTCTGTATAAATGCATCATATTATTATAATTATAGGATTCAGTACCTTGTGGTTTTTCTTCATGTAAATAATATTTCTTATAAAAATTTATTTTCGGACATCAGGAGAGCAAATGCATTTTCCATTTTTGGGTTTTTTACTTTCAGGATGGCTCTAAGCACAGTAGGGATTCTATACAGACTTAGATATTTGTATAAATTTACATCCAAAAGCGAACATGCTCCATTGGCATTTCATACATAGCATTACTGTCAGCTTTATCTAACGAGCAAGTAAAATTTCACGTGCTAACTGTTGACATGCATATCTTGTCTTCAGTGTCAACAGACATCGTTCTTTTACTCCTGTGAAAAACTTTCCAGTTGCTTTGAAGGTTTCATGAATGCTAAGAGCAGACTGGCTACATACATCATAGTTCCCCCCCCCTCTTGCTGGGGGAAGGGGGGTAGATTGGTCAGTCAGAAAGACCATTCTATGCACTTGCCTAATGAAAGATATTTTTATAATTTACTTAAAATGAAAGATAGTTTTATAGTTTAGTTAAAAAAAAAAAGGAACTTGATTTTCCAAATACTACTGACTTATATTATGGTGCCTATAACTCTTTCATCATTTAGTAGATGACATTACCTAATATTTCTTGCTAATTAAGAGTACAGTACTAAACTTAATCATAGAAATTGTATTGATTACACGTATACTTTCACTAATCAGTCCTTTGTTAGTAATTAGTAATGGAATATTGAGAGAAGCTATGCACAATACTAAGACATAAATCCTTACAAGAATATATAGGAACATTATGTTTACAGGTTTGGCAACAACGTTGTTGCTACAGACTACAGATCAGAATGGACGACTGGTTACGATTAACCAAGGTACTGGAACTGCAGTACCTACTTCAGTGGTGACAACATCGTCTAGTAGCCATCATGGTCAAGGTAACAGTAGTCATACAGGCAGTTCTGGAGGATCCACCCGTGGTCTTAATCATAATGGTGAGCCTGTTCCACGTCCTTACCAGTGTGGAGTTTGTGGCAAGTCTTTCATCCGTAATGAGCATCTTCGACGTCACGTGCTGACCCACTCTGGTGAAAAACCTCACGCGTGTGGAACATGTGGCAAGGCTTTCTCACGCCGTGAACATCTAACTAAACATATGAGGTCTCATATAAAGGTAGCAACACCAGGCTCAGTCCAGTCCAGCTCCCAGCCCACCCATGGTTCCATCCAAATAGGTGGTATATCAGGAAGTGTGGCTACACCCCAACCCACCCCAACTGTGGCACAAACTGCCACTGTGTCATTACCAACTCCTAGTGTGGTGGCAACAAGCAATGCCCATCAACAACCCCCACCACATGGAGTGACACATACTGTTGCAGGTTCCCATGGTACACCTGTTGCCCATGCTGCACACCTCCCCCCTGGAACTCATTACTTGCCAATGTTTGGATTGTTGGCAGAGGTAGTGTGAGAACCTCACTGGCACAATCTCACAATCGGCAGCCTCTTAATTTACAGATGTCGGCAGCACATCCCTTGCTCCACGTGATGATTACCATGCAATACAGATAATTCTTATCTATATCCAACTACCCATACCTGATACGGTGCTTGGCCAGATCCTGGTGGGGCTGGGGCAAGTGTGGTGCTGAATGATGCAAGCTGTAGATAATGTTGTGCCATGATCTCCCCGTAGCTGTGAGCACTAGATTTTTTTCTCTGTTGTTGCTAGTTTGTTGGTGAGCAGGGCTATGCCTCACTCATCCACTAGGTATATGTCAGTCACCCTTGTGTGGACCCTTGTCTGACCCTTGATCACATTCCAATCCCTTCTAGTTGTCTCTTTGGCTACAGTATAAAATAAGGGGAAATTATTGTTGTGAACAACTGAAAGATTTTATGATTAATATTTAAATTTTGCATTAAAACTGTATGCAATTCTATGTACTTAGAGTTTGTAAAAAATTGGATTTTTTTTTGAGAGAGAATTTTGGAAGTGATTAATGCACCCTGCCAAAGTTTGATAGTTGGATTACTAGGGACAGCCATTACCCCAAAGTGTCAAGGCAGCTCGCAACATGGAGACCACAGACAAGGCACCAAGTGTTTTGTTGTTCTCTGTTTCCATGTAAATTTTTTTTTTTTTTTTTTTTTTTACATGGAGTTCATATTTTGAAACAAACTTTGTCTGTGTGCATAGACCATGTTGATGTATTGTAGTGTAACTTGTAAAGAAGTACCTTTTAATTGTAAAGCGATATCCCTATAATTATTTTTAGGCGCTTTCTTCATAAGCTTATTGTAGATGTCTTGAAGGTAGTGTTTTATAATAGATAAATGCTTTGTCAGTTTTTTTTGTTTGTTTTTTGTTTTTTGAGCCACAAAGCAGATTTAAGAGATTATTTTGATGTCCAAAGTTATCAGTCCTACTCCTACATTAGTCCAGAGGAAACCTAATAGTGTCAGTTTCATGACATGATTTTTATTATTATTATTATTATTATTAGCCTTAGTTTTCATAGAATTAGATCCTTGGCAGATTTGACAGACTGTGTATGTTATCCTGCCAGAATTCTTGAAATGGTTACTTTGTCTAAAGGTGCTCAAATAGATGATAACTTTGGATTTGCTTATTTTAAATCATATTTAATATTAAAAGAGATCTGAATTTTAATCCCTCAGTGAGAGGTCAAGTTAATGGCAATCACAAACCAGTTGTTTTAACAGTCTGACATTGCAAGATGTTTTATTTTTCCCGATGTCTAGATGTTTTAAATCTTTGATACTTTGAGCTTTTTGCATATTTATCTTTATGGCGGTTTGCCATTAAATGTGGATTTTGATTCACGCAAACTTTTTTTAATAGGTTTTTGGTCTTGCCTGCAGTGATCCATGAATTACCCAGCCTGTAGATTTGCTATTGCCAGCATTTTATGTTTGGTTCCATTATAACTACATTATAATGTACATGATGGAAGGGGCATTCATGAATGATTGCAAAAAATCTTTGGATTTCTTTTTTTCAGAGCACAGGCAGATCTAGTAGAAATTATGGTTGCCTAAAACACATGGTATCTTACGATCAGTAGGTATACCAGGACAATTTTTTTTAAAGATGCCGACATTTAACCTGTTTGCATAATACAGTATTTGGTAACTGCTTGCTAACTACATATTATGCAAGTATCAGTGAATGAGAAATTTTAATGCTGGATTATTTTTATTTTGAACTTTGTATAAAAAAGCAATTGGACCTTGCTTCAAGCCTTTGTTACTTGTTGACTTAATATATTTTCCAGATTAAAAGTTCATACCAGAAGATTTAGTGTGTGTTACAAATCTGAGAGCTGCCTCCCTTTGCCTTTATTGTAGTCTCAAACCATATATGTCAAAGGGTGACATTCATATGATTTTTAACACGTTTATTTCCTTTTGTAATGCCTTCAGATACTTGTGTAATATTGCTCTATATTAAGGATTCCCATTTTTCATGGGTGAAAATTAATATAGAGCAAGGTCCACTTGTACAATCCACATTGTACACAAGAGAAAGAAATAATTTTTTAATTCTTGACATTTTAAGAAAATTCTTAAGATCAGATGAACTGTTAGGTGCTGTGGTGGCTGTGTGCTGCCTTCAATTGCTGATGTCCACTGTATGTAATGTAGTTGGTGTGTTCAGCATCTGTTACCTTTACAATGATCTAAAGAGCTGTGTGTTCGTAGTTATTCAAGAAACACCTAAGGGGAGTCTGCTGCTTAAATCCTAAAATGGCAAACTTCATTGGTAGTCATGCTTTAAACATCTCAGCAGATACGACTCAGAATTATAAAACATTTGCATTGTATGTTAAGTCAGTAAATCATATCATTAATTAAATTCAAAGTGAAATTTTCTTTTAAAACTTTTACTCTACTATTTTGCATGCTTGATTGCATTGGTGAAGTTTGCCATGTTCTCCAGTGATACCATGTTTATCCTTGTTAGTGATCAGTCGCCACATATTCCAAAGTGTGTGTTAGTTGCCAGATATTTTCTTTTGTTTTTGCTTCCCATTGTCAACCATCCTCCTCATGGGGTTTCTTGAATGCATAATTTTTACTTAAAATTTGTGTGAGAGTACAAATTTTTTGACCAAGTCATTAAATGTGTCATTTGCCTGGTCTGGACTGTTCTCTGAAGTTTACTGGAAATACTCAATCTGACATAAATTTATAACCATGGGTATGTGGGTCATCCTATTTTGCTGTTTTCCATTGCTGCATATTAGTTTTCAATAAATTGCTTATTGAATCTTATTTATATTTTAATAGCTAAGAGTATTGCTTTCTTAACTTCTTTTACCACTATCAAAATTTTAATATATTGTAAGGGCTCTTTTTGAGTTATTACAAGATCTTCATGAGAGTTAACAGTCCATAAGTAAATCCCTCCAGAAGTGTGACAAGGTCAGGGATTTGGGGGCCCCTGGCATTGCTGTAGTTTAGTTTTCTTTTTGCCTTTGTCATGATTTTTTATTGTAGGTGGGTGAAGGGGGAATGCAATTTCTGTAGATGTGTTAAATGTATTCATATATTTATGTTAGGATGTGAAAGGTCTGTACTTTTCCATAACTGCAAAATATGAACTGTGTGAAAGTGTTTTGAATATATATGTATATATATATATAGTATTATGTATTTTCAAAAATAAAAATGTACAGTGCTACAGATTAGATATTTGTTGGATAATTACAAAAGTGTTTGAGGCTCTTGATCCCTGATTCTGTTACACAATGACTTCAGCCTTGAAGTATTGACCAACGGTGTTAAGTTTGGGTAGGAAATAATAAAGCAAAGACAACATAAAAGCAAATATAATTGTATTGCATTAAAAAATTTAAAATAAAACAGAGGAAGTGGCTTGTCTGTGTTGTTTTACCTGAGACGCATATCTGTATATAAGACAAGTATATGTAAAGTGCTACCTTCACATGTCTTTCAGTGTTTGAAAGCATTTTAGATGTCTATGACATTCCACTTTTCACCCACTAGAGGGAAGGAACTTACCACAGAAAAATATTTTTTTAACCATTTAAGAGATGAACTTCAGCACTGGAATGTTAAGATGAACTAAAACCTTAAAAATATGAATGATCAAATTAGTAAAATTTAGTTCTAGTTGAACCATTCATGACTAATAACCACAAAAATTATTAGATGAATATTTTCAAATTGCTTTTACCCTTTCATTATACAAAAGCAGAGATTTTATTTTTGCCGCATTTTCCATACATTGAATTTAGTACAAAAAGTGATTGACGACCTACAGAACTTAGAGTAGGTCTGATAACTGTTACTTGGACAATGTTATTTATACTGTACAATCCCTTTAATAAGGGGATGGCTGTTAAAGAGATTAGACTCAATTGATAGACTGGAAGGAATACTAGGAAATGTATTAAATTAAGCATTGGGATTGGCTTAAAATAGAACTCAAAGTGGGCGAAATCTTTAAATTACAATACTGTCACCACTTAATTTTAGGGTTACAACAGTGAAAGGGTTAATTCCTCTCATGTCCCAGGAAGTGTATGATCAACATAGGTTCAATACTTTCCCATGAATATAATTTACTAAGCAATACAGTCCAAAATTCCAAAGCAAATTTACAACTGTAACCCCGTGTAATGCTTTGTGACCCCCGTAAGGGTCTGACGGTGCCTGGATAATTTGTTGAATCCAATTCCTCAGTTCAAAATCCCTTCATCAGTGTTAAGGAACCCTCTTGAATAATACAAACTTGGTATATTCCATGAAAGATTAACACTAGAAGCAATTACTTTTTGGCATTCAGGATAACAGTTTTTTCATTATACAGCCTCTCCTCACTTAGCCATGTACTCTTTTACCGACGCCTCGGACTTACGACGGACTTTCTGACCAGTATGCATACCCAAATAATGTACTATATTAGAGCTGATTTCCTCTACTTTATTTATTACAATATACAGTACACTACTGTATAAACATTTAAAATATGCCAGAAATGTTATAAATGGTGCAAAGGTGACACTAAAACTATATCAAACATGGTTGACACAAACCCACTACCATTATAGCATGCTCCTCACTTAGCAACGAATTCGTTTTCCGATGTGGTCTTAGGAACAGAACTCCGTTGTTAAGTGAGGAGAGGCTGTACTCTTAAATAATTGCATTTAGTAATTCCAACTGGTAGCTTATGGGTAATGATTTTAAATGTACAGTGGACCCTCGGTTTTCGTTCACCTCCAAACTCAAACAATTATGTAAATGTATTTTTGTAAGAGCTTTTGTAAGTGTATTTTTGGGGTTCTGAAACGACTAATCTAATTTACATTTGTCCTTATGGGAATAAATTTGTTCGGTAATGCCGCTCAAACAACATTCTGGAATGAATTTTCAACGAAAACCGAGGGTCCACTGTATTTATAATTCTAATTTACTGATCTCTACCAAGGAATAAACACTTCTGTTTTGGGTTGTTTGCCAATAATGTACTGGTGAACTAATTTATTATTCATAGATATAATTTATAATAGCAATTTGAGCATAACTGATCAATAACTGTAAGGAACTCCAACTATTAAAACAAGTGATCCTCAAATTTTTTAAACAATTATTTTTAGCTGTTTATACCTGGAATTACATTGACACTGCACCTTGACTGGAAATATATTTTGAACAACCTTTACTGGGGCTTATACTAAGTAGTAGTATCAGCCCCAATTTATATTTTTTATATTAAAGCCAGTATCCAAATAATATAATCAGTTTAAGAATGCATGACCACTGCAGTTTGTAAAACAAAATAATCTTCTCAGTATCCACAAGGGATGTGACAAGTGAAAAAGATTGCAGCTTGCATTGCATTGGAAAAAGGAAGAGGTGCAAGATATGCCCTGTGACATACTATGCCATATAATAAGACAATGTAAACAATTATGATCCATCATACCACTACCTGCAAACCCCTGAACTGGAATGAGGACATAAAACACACATGAGTAGTACTTAACAGTGATATAAACTCTCATGAGATATTGAAGGTGAATATTGTACTGTACACTCCAGTGAATATGGTTTTGTATTACTGCTGTGTGTGCAAATACATTATATAACCCGCACTGATTCATATACTCGACTCTAAGATTTAATGTTCATTTTATAACTATGTAAACACCTTCTGAAGAAGGTGGAGTTGTAAGTACTTTTTATGGGCTTTTCAGTCATTTTGTGTGTATACAGGGATATAGAAAAGATGCTCTCCACAGAATTCCTTCATTAAGTATGCAGTTTCCATTATTTTTGTCATGTTTTGTATTTGCATAAAATTTGAAGAATTTTAAGATATTGAAAATTATGGTGAAAATATGTTAGACAAAACTATATGATGAAAAAGTTCTAAATTGAAATGGAAGATAGATCTATAGTAACAGTATTACTAAACAAGTGCAATAAAGTAGTATATTGATCAAGATTAACATACCATACAGGGAAAAACAGTAATGATGTAATATATACATGTGCTGCAACTTGAAACAAAATGATGATACTGCCACCCTCAAGAAATAAAAACACAGTAGGGATGTTGCAGTCGGAGGGTTAATCTGATTACGATGTCAGCACAGTTCTGGAAAGATGGTGTTTGAATGAATATTGGTGAATGTTTTCTTTTTTGGGTCACCCTGCCTTGGTAGGAGATGGATATTGAGATAGAAAGAAGAACATCTCTGAATGCACAACATGTCGAACCTTGAAGTGAATAAATAGGCTACAGCAGCAAAGACCACAGGGTTTCATCCTGGTAGTTAAGAACAGGAAATAGGCTACAGTGGTCAGAAGCTCACCAAAATTGGACAGCTGAAGATTGGAAAAAATGTCATCTGGTCTGACAAATCACAATTTCTGCTGCAACATGTAGATGGTAGTCAAGATTTTGTGTAAACCTTTGGGTTGTGGAATGGGAGATTCGCAACGTGAATGTGCAGCCAACAAATCTGCAGCAACTGCGTGATGCTATCATGTCAACAAGAACTAAAATCTCTTAGGGAATATTACTAGCACCTTGATGCCATGCCATTAAGAATTGAGCCTGTTCTGGGGGCAATAGGGAACTCTACCCAATACTAGAAGGGTGTACCTAATAAAGTGACCTCTGAGTATATAAAATTTTCTGAAAATACCTGTAACTTAAAAAAATAGGCAAGTAAATGAGCTAATAATGATTAGTATTTGGAGAGTGTAAAATCAATTGAGAAGCTTCTGTTATAGAAAAAAAAAATAGGATAGATATGCAATTCAAGGTAAGATAGTCGGGTTCCTAACACACACAACAAAAAGTAGTAAACAGCAAGATCCAGTATTAGCGAGGTAAAAAGCTCAGTGCCCCAAGGCACAGTCCTGGCACCTCTGCTGTTTCTCATCCTCATAGCAGACATGGATAAAAACACCCGTCACACTTTTGTATCATTTGTAGACGACACTAAAATAAGCATGAAAGTCACTACAGTAGAGGACACTGAAAAATTACAGGAAGACATAAGCAGGGTTTTCCAGTGGGCAGTGGAGAACAACATGACATTGCTTAGGTATGGAAAGAATGAAGAACTCGAAAGGTGGGTATTGAGAACTTTCAAAACAAGGGAAATAATGCCGATGGTGACACTCATTTAGAATACTATTGCTCAGTGCTGACGGCCCCGTTCAAAGCAGGAGAAATATCAGAGCTGGAACAAATACTGAGATCGCTTATGGCTTACATCGAGCCAGTAAAGCATCTAAATTACTGGGAACGCCTTCAGGTCTTGAACATGTACTCATTGGAGTGGAGGAGAGAGAGATACATAATATATACCTGGAAAGTACTCGAGGGCCTGGTCCCAAATCTGCACTCTGCCATAACATACTGGAGTGAGAGATAAGGGAGGAAGTGTAAAATAAACCCGGTGGGGACAATAAGGGAACACTGTATCAACATCTGGGGTCCCAGACTATTCAACATCTTACCAGAAGATATCAGAAACACAACTGGAACATTTGTATAAGCCTTCAAGAGGAAACTGGACAAGTATCTTCACCAGGTGCCATATCAACCAGGCTGTGATGTATATGTGAGGCAGCAGGCCTCCAGTAGCAACAGCTTGGTTGACCTGGCAAGCACCAGACGAGCCTGGTCCATGGCTGGGCTCCGAGAGTGGTGAAACTCGAAACTCTTCAAAGGTATATCAAAGGTAAACTGAGTGTGTGTAGTGTTAACATTCTTGACCTTCAGGAATTAATGTTAAGTAAGTTAGCTGGGTTAACAAATGGAAAATGCAATAAGTTAAACTAATTATTCCAGTAAGTAATTTGATAAAAATACATAGATAATTTGGGGACATCCCCCAATTGCATATCTTGTGCACTGCACAAGTGTACTATCTCTATTTCAAAACAGTCCTATCTTCACTACATAAGGTGTGTGACCCATATGGATTGAGCAGTTTTTATGAATATAACAATATTAGCTATTCAAGTGTTATACACAGTATACATACAGCAAAATTTATGTATTATTTCCATCTTTGTTTCATATCTTGGGTATAATTGCTATCACACACATTCTATCCTTGCATGATCAAACTTTATTGTGCATGTTTCATGCTGCTTGCCACCATTATTATTATTATTATAATCATGGGGGAGCGCTAAACCCATAGGATTATACAGCGCATGGGGGGAGGATGGAAGGCATTCAGGCTCAATTCAGGGAACTGCTTGCCACCAGATACCTCATTAATTTTTTTTTTTAATGGCTGGGGATCAAAACCTCAGTGTCATTAGAGACAAGACTCACCACATGGCTAGTTGACATTACCCCTTCCCCCCTTAAGTTAAATATATGCATTTCAGAGAAAAGTGATTAAGGGAAACCAATTTTCTCAGTTATGTTCTGGGAAAAATCCTTCAAGGAAGGTGGATGCATTGATGCCAGTGAAGGGCTCTTAACCCAAGGAAAAGGATCTTATATCAAATCTGATTACCTCCCATTCCCCAGGTGCCCCTATTGAAGCCCTCGCATGAGCATGGTACAGTCCATGTCATTTCTTGAAATTTTATTTTACATTCATGATAGGGAGGGGGATTGCTAAACTTGTAGGGATCATAGTACCTAGGGAAATGGGAGGCAATCAAGTCTGATCCAAGGATATGGAGGTCAGGTTCAATCCCTTGGATCATGAGCCCCTTACTGGCATCAAGGAACCTTCCTTTGGGGAAGGGGTCTTCTCAAAATACAAAGATGACAATTAGAACACTCACCGGTGATGGCTTCTAGAGCATGAAAGGTAGGTGTGGTGGAGCCAAGTGTTGTTGTAGAGCTTATCAATGAAGACAGGTAGGTTAGTGTGTTAACAAGAGAAAATGGGAGAGTTTGGTTCAATTTTTTTCTACAAATGCAGCATTTCTTTTTATAAACTGCTTATACCTGGCATTTTTAATGTCAGGATTTGGGGAGGGGGAGTTTAACAGCTTTTCAAAGTTGCTTAGAAAAAGTTTCACTAAGCAAAATAATAAAATAATGCATCCTTAATCATTAAAGGAACTTGCAAATTGGAGGATTACCTGTAATACAGTTTGAAGATTTATTATTATTTAGGGAAGCATTAAACTCATATGGGTAATACAGCACCTGGGGAATAGGAAGCAATCATGTTCAAGCCAAGTGTAGTTTGAAGAGATATCTGTTCAAGGGGGTTATGTAAATGCTGGTGAAGGTTTCTTGATCCAGAGAACTGCTGCTACCATCATCTTCCTTGGATCAAACCAGATCACCTCTCATTCCCATGGTGTTGTATGACCACTATGGGTTCAGTGTTTTCCCATGAATATAATAATGCAGTAATAATTTTAGATTATTCATTTTATCTATTGAAACCAGTAATTACCTATTTGTAGCTACAGGTGGAGAACTATGCTCTGCACCTGTAGCTACCTGCTCATGGTGTCCCATCTTTATAAATATGCACATCCTATAATTTTTTAAACATTTCCAATGGTTGTGACTTCCCCCCCCCCCTCCCCTCAAGTCGGCCATCTCCCACTGAGGCAGGGTGACCCAAAAAGAAAGTAGATCCCCAAAAAGAAAATATTCATCATTATTCAACACTTTCACTTCACTCATACATAATCACTGTCTTTGCAGAGGCGCTCAGATACGACAGCTGAGAATAAGTCCCTCCCAGCTGTCACACTTATCACTTAATTCATTCCATTTTTCTACCACTATTTATAAATAAATATTTCCCAATATCCCTCTGGCTCATTTTTCTTTGTTAATTTCTAACTAAAATTATAATTCTTTCAAATCCTTTGATATCATATACAGTATCTTCTTTAACTCTTATTATATTACAAATGGTATACAATAAGTTGATGAGGAAGATGTGTGCAACACTTAGGCATCTTTATTGACAAAAAAATTGATTTGCTCATCAGGCTTCATCAGTCAATTATAAAGGTGATTACAATCCTCATCTGACAACACTGGTACATATCTTGGTACAGGGTATGTCTTCAGCACTATTACTGAAGACATCCCACTCACATATGACCTCATTTCACAGGATCTGTATAACTCCTATGGGTTTAGCTCTTCCCAAGGATTATAAAAATGTTCATGGTTGCAATACAGATGTGCACATTATTATTACATCCATGTGGGAAGAGTTAAGCCTTTAGGGATAATACATTGTCAAAGAAAATAGGAGGCATTCAGATTCGATCCAGGGAAGGCAAGTTCAATTCCTTGAAACTTTCCTTGAGGGGTGTGCAGGTGCATAAAGTAAACAGTACTGTTATAATATTTGCATGTACAGTACTTCAGTTATTAAATCTAAACATCTTGGGGTGAAAAACAAATACAGAACATCATCAGTAATCTAGATTACTCGATCATAATCATAATTAAGCACTAAACCAAATCTGGTTTAGTAGATCATATGCAGCACTTGGGAATAGGTTATCAAGTTTGATCAAAAGGGAGGGTAGCTCTAATTTCCTTGAATCAAGAGCCCTTCATCAGCATAAAGGCATTTGTCCTTGAAGGAGTCAACAAGTCTAAAACTGATCATTTTCTGACCATCCTGAGTTCCATCAAATTGTCCTGTTATAATGACTTATGATCCTCTACTGTACTTGTTTTAGCGCTTCTATTTGATAATAATAATAATAATACTGTACTTGTATGGTGTTAATTAGGGTAACTGCCAGTTACACCACATATTACATTCATGGGGAAGGGGGGTGCAAAAAAAAAAAAAATAGGGAAACCACCTTGGGAAATGGGAGGCAATGAGGTTCAATCCAAGTAAAGCTATGACTGGTTCAATTCCTTTGACAAGAGCCCCCCTCACTGTCTTCAAGGCACCTTCCTTTGAGGGAAGGGTAGGCCTTGTAGTATATTTCACTAAATAGACACACTTACGAAAAGGAAGTTAAGATAACACTTCAGTCCCATCTTTTCCCTCCCTCTATCTCTCAGCTTTATTATCTCTGTGACGATGAACCCCAGTGTGGGAAAATATTCTTTAATAAAGGCTCGCCTTATTATCCTACACTTGTGTCTTTTTCCATCATGTCAGTATTTTATACCATTTCTCTCCTGGCCTCTGGTCTTCTCTGCTTTGTCTGTCCAGGATGAACCGAAACTTTTTTCATAAATGTGGGTATTTATGATTTGTTCCTGCTGTATAACCCCTGTGGTTTAGCGCTTCTATTTGATTATAATAATAATAATATGATTTGTTCCAGCCATGTTATTGTGACTTGTCTTCTTGTAGATTATTTTATTCATGGGAACAAATTGAAGCCATAAGGATCATAGGATCATATACAGTGAGTTGTAAAATACTCTACAATTTTTGTAAGTTGTAAGGAAAATAGTGTAAGAGTAAAAAATAAAAAAATTGGGAGCAATTGTTTTGCAAACTTAGCTTTAGTGCTTTCCCATGAATAAAACCCCAGTATACAATATCATATGAGTGTAGAATGTCGCATTTTACATGAGTTAATGATTTCCATGAAAATAACAATACTAAATACATAATAAAAATAATAATATAGCCTCTTTAGCCTCCAAGTTATATATTTTACAGGAGACTGGGAAGGTTTGACTAGGTTACTCCCTTATGAAGTGAAACCTCTTGATCCAAGGAATTGAACTATCCTCTTCCTTGCTACACAGCAGGAGCAACATTACCAGAGCTCTCAAGGAAACAAAGTTAGTTTCAAAATATGTATATTACAATCATATGAGACGTGTGTCACCTTGAACTATATTGTATGGTACAGTATAATATTACAGTGGTACCTCGAGTTACAATGGTCCCCAAAATCACCCTTTTATGTAAGTTTATTTTTTTAAATGCTTTTGTAAGTATATTTTTGGGGGTGTAAAAGGACTAGTCTATTTTACATTATTCCTTATGGGGATAAATTCGTTTGGTAATGGCACTTGAACAGCATTCTCAAACGAAAAAATATCGTAACTCGAGGTACCACTGTATTATATTATTGCTAAAGATGAAGCACTAAGCCTATGCGAAATAACAATATAATCATAAAGATGCCTGGGGAATAGCAAGTAATCAGGTTTGATCCAAGGGAAGATTTGCTCCAATCACTCAGATCAAAAGCCTTTTGCGAGCATCGAGAAACTTTCCTTGAAAGCATACATTCTTGATCCAAGGAGCTGGTCATATCTTTCCCTTACTTGGACAGAACCTGAATGCCTCTCAGTCCCCCATTTATTCCTAAGTTCTTATAAAGCTCCTTCATATAATTTTTTTTATAAATGCAATTGAAAAAGTGCATACAAAACTGAATAACACATGAAAAGGTTTTTATAGTATGTGTTGTTATATTTGTCATGCACTTTCAATGGTATCTGCAAAAATTTCACTGTAGAATGCTGTATAACCCCTGTGGTTTAGCGCTTCTATTTGATTATAATAATAATAATTCACTGTAGAATGCAAAATATTTCACTATGTAGAATAATAATAATAATTATTATTAATGTCAAACTAAGCACTAATTAGAGAGCTTATTGTACATTAATTTCATCTGTTATTCCATATGTTTGTCTGGAGTTCTGGAGAGTGAAGTCCCCAGCTTTAATGTTGCTAAAATGCTCCTGATGCAATGAAATGGAGCTATGCTTTCCTTTCTTAGATCAAATGTAAATAACCTGTTTCTTTTTCCCCGTGGCACTGTATGATATCTTCAACTTTGGTGCTTCTTCATGAATATAAGGGAACTGTGATAAGTGGGAGACCCACAGGTGAATAAATAGGGAGGAAAATGGTAAATAGGGGGAATTAAAAAAGAGAAGGGGATATGGAAAAAGGTAAAAGTATAACAAATAAAGGGATACAAAAAGGGTAAACTGAAAGAGGGTAAAGAGAAACGTAGAAAATGGTTAAGGGGAAGGTAGAAAAGGATAAAGAGAAGGAAAAGCAAAGAAGAGAGGCAGGAGTAAGCGAGAGTGAGATTAACAAGTATAAATAAAAAGTGAGTGAAAATTAGAGAATTACAGAGAAAGAGAAAGGAGAAGAGAAGCAGCAATAGATGAAGGCAGCTCAGAGGGGAAGGGAGAGGGCAGGAAGGAGGGAGAGCAAGGCAAGGGAGAGGGGAAGACAGAGGGTTAGGAGAGGGGAGAGAGATAAGTTTGTGAGGAGGAAGGGGAGGGGATGTAAAGATGAGAGGGTAGCCCAGGGAAGCTAGCTGAGGGGTATTAGTGTGAAGGAAGAGATCTAGCCAGAGTGAGGGCTTGGAATGAGGGGAAGGGCGAGGGTTGATGATGAGGGGAAGGGCGAGGGTTGATGATGAGGGGAAGGGCAAGGGTTGATGAGGGGAAGGGTGAGGGTTGATGATGAGGGGGAAGGGTGAGGGTTGATGATGAGAAGGGTGAGGGTTGATGATGAGCAGAAGGGTGAGGGTTGATGATGAGCAGAAGGGTGAGGGTTGATGATGAGCAGAAGGGTGAGGGTTGATGATGAGCAGAAGGGTGAGGGTTGATGATGAGCAGAAGGGTGAGGGTTGATGATGAGCAGAAGGGTGAGGGTTGATGATGAGCAGAAGGGTGAGGGTTGATGATGAGCAGAAGGGTGAGGGTTGATGATGAGCAGAAGGGTGAGGGTTGATGATGAGCAGAAGGGTGAGGGTTGATGATGAGCAGAAGGGTGAGGGTTGATGATGAGCAGAAGGCTGAGGGTTGATGATGAGCAGAAGGGTGAGGGTTGATGATGAGCAGAAGGGTGAGGGTTGATGATGAGCAGAAGGGTGAGGGTTGATGATGAGCAGAAGGGTGAGGGTTGAGGATGAGCAGAAGGGTGAGGGTTGAGGATGAGCAGAAGGGTGAGGGTTGAGGATGAGCAGAAGGGTGAGGGTTGAGGATGAGCAGAAGGGTGAGGGTTGAGGATGAGCAGAAGGGTGAGGGTTGAGGATGAGCAGAAGGGTGAGGGTTGAGGATGAGCAGAAGGGTGAGGGTTGAGGATGAGCAGAAGGGTGAGGTTGAGGATGAGCAGAAGGGTGAGGTTGAGGATGAGCAGAAGGGTGAGGGTTGAGGATGAGCAGAAGGGTGAGGGTTGATGATGAGCAGAAGGGTGAGGGTTGATGATGAGCAGAAGGGTGAGGGTTGATGATGAGCAGAAGGGTGAGGGTTGATGATGAGCAGAAGGGTGAGGGTTGATGATGAGCAGAAGGGTGAGGGTTGATGATGAGGGGAAGGGTGAGGGTTGACAATGAGGGTAAGGGTGAGGGTTGACAATGATGGGAAGGGTGAAGGTTGAAAATGAGGGAAAAGGTTGAGGTTTGATGAGGAGAAAAGAAAGGCGAGGGTTGATGACGAGGGCAAAGGATATACCTTAAGATGGGTTTCGAGTTTTCCTATTCCCGAAGACCAGTTCTGTGCCAGGCTTGACTGGTGCTTGCCTGATTAACCAGTCTGTTGCTGCTGGTAGCCTGCTAGCCCACATATCCATCACAACCTATTTGATCCAGCACTTCTGAGGTATTTGAGTTTCCTCTGAAAACTTTTACACTTGTTTTGGCAGTTTTCAATATCTTCTGGTCAGATGTTAAATAATTTGAGCCCATGAATGTTGATAGTGTACTCTTGTCATCCCTGGTGCCTCTGCTTTTCACTGGGTTTTTTACATTTTCTCCCATATCTTTCACTCAGTACATTTTTACACTGTAGATTTGGGATTAGGCCCTCAAGTAACCTACATACGTATATATTATTATGCATTTCTCTCTGCTCTGCTCCAGAAAATGCATGTTCAAGATTTTAAGGTGTTCCCAGTAATTTAAATGCTTTATTGGCTCTACATGGGCCATGATTTTTTTTTAATAGTGGCATTGTCTCCCTTGTTCTGAAAGTTCTCATTTGTTACCCCATCATTTTCATGGCCTTCACAGCAACTCTTTACTTGTGCTCTTTAAAAGATAGGTCAGCTGACATTATTACACCTAGGTCCTTTATATGTTCCTTTCATACTATTTGGTAGTCCTCTTGCATTTTGTATTGAGTGCCCCTTTTGAGTTCAAGGATGAGGGTGAGGTGGTGATGAGAAAGAAGAGGGCTAGTGATGGGTAGGGACAGGGCTGATGATGGGAAAGGAGAGGGCTGGTAGTATGCAAGGGCAGTTAATAAGGGAATGCGGGTTCTAGAAAAAAATTATATACCGAGTTTCCATATATACATACATACACAGCTATGAGGTGAAAACATTCATAATAGAATGGTTAATATCCAAGTTTAATTTTTTTCTACATTAATAATGACCATTACTAATTTTCTAACTTGAATGGGTCATAGCCTATACAGCACGGGTGTTTCCAGACTATTGCATCATGGGGGAAGAATGTGCTAAACCTGTAGGGATCAAAGTTCCTGGGGAAATGGGGGGCAATCAGGTTTGATTCAAGGGAAGGGAAATTATATTCCATTCCTTGGTTCAAGAGCCCTCACTAGCATCAAGACAACTCCTTAGAGGGGTTGTACTTCCAGAAGTTTAGCAGATATAGTGAATTGTGCAATGACCACTTTTTGTGGTCAATAAAGTTTTGTTCAAACATTATTATTGTACTCATGTTATTACGTAACCCTGTAGGCTAGTGGTCATGTAGCACCTGGTGAATAGGAGATACTCAGGTTTGATATGAGGAAATATAAGTAAGCTTTAATTCTATAGATCAAAAATCCTTCACCAGCATCAAGGTACACCCCTTCAATGGTGCTCAAGGTACTGAATGCAATATATTTTCCTGTTAACCTCCAGTCAATTAACTTAAAGGGTTTTCTTTTGATAAGGTTTGAGCCGAGTCAGTAACTTTGTAACATCAGTCCCCAGAAAAAGCTTCTTGTTACAGACTATGGTGATTTTAAAGTTAGAATTACTCTATAGTGATTCTATATGGTAATGCTGACAAGATATTCCTCTACTCTCTAGCACTGAGTGACTTATATTGGTGAAATACATTTATACAAATAATCCTTTTTTTTTTTTACTTTAAATCAATAATTTTTACAAACCATTATTTTGTCATATGGGAAATGTATGTAGCAATTTGTATTTAGTCTTTGTAAATTTTCATACACAAATATAAATATTAAAATCACAAACTATACCTCTTCCATATCATACAATACCTGTTAAATGGAAGGTTGATCCAAGGATGGGGAGGGTAGCTGCATTTCCTTGAATCAAGAACCTTTCACCATCAAGACTAAACACATCATCCAACACTACTGTAATCATCTGATTAGCATTACTTGAGACAGCTAGTGCTCACCTAAATGGATATGAAAAAAGTACCTAATAAATATGCTTTGTAGTACTCGCCTAATTGTATGTGTACGTGCATAATAGCTATAGTAGACGTAATAATGGATAAGCAGTGCTGTTATCCTCCCTGTGATTTTGTTGCTCAGTGGGTAAGAGGGAAGTGAAAATGAATGAAGGAGACAGTTTTAGAAAGATATAAACAACTATTCGGGGTAAAGTAAGCAAATGAAGCACAGAAAATGAGGAAGAGGTTGAGGAGGTATGGGGTAAATTTAAAAATGCACAGCAAAGGTTTGTGGGTATAGAAGGGTGGGTGAAGGTAGGAAGTGGAATGACTGGTGGACTGATAAGGTAAAGAGGGTGGTAAGGGAGAAAAAATAGCATAAGATGTTTTTGCAATATAAAAAAAAATAGATGAAAGGCAGAGCATATGGAGAGGAAGAGGGAGGTTAAATGAGTGAAGATATGCAAAGGGAGAGCTAATTAAAGACTTGGCAAGCCTTTATTAGCAAATTTTATTGAGAAGAAACAGTTTTGGAGGGATATCAATAAGGTGAGGAAGCCTGGAAAGCAAATAGACTTTGAAGTTAAAAACAGGAGATGTTAGATGGGTAGATGGAGTTACTGAAAAGATGGAGAGGATATTTTGACGAGTTGTTGAATGTTAGTGAAAAAGGGGAGGCAGTGAGTTCATGCATGGGAATAATATTGTATAGGAGTGAGAAGCCTGAAGCTGATGTGGGGAGTGTGTGAGGCAGTGGGCAGAAGGAAAGGGGTAAAGCGGATGGGATTAAGATGGAGATGTTAAAGGCAAGTAGGAATACAGTGTAGGAGTCGTTGGTGTGTTTGTTCAATATCTACATGAAAGAAGGGAAGGTACCAAAGGATTGGCAGAGCACATTCACAGTTCTCTTGTATATGGGGAAATGTAAGAATTATTGGAGGATAAGCCTGTTGCATATATGTACATGTACTAGGTACAGTTTACGGTAGAATTATTATCGAAAGGGTTAGGGGTAAAACAAAGTAGGATTGCTGAGGAGTCAGGAAGGGTTGGGAATGTGCAGATCTTGAGGCATATACGTGAGCAGTATTTAGATGAGGGTAAGGAGTTGTTTGTTGCATTTATTTATTTAGAAAAGGCATACGAGGAGGATAGAGGAGCAATGTGGCAGAAGCTGCAAATATATAGGAAGTAGGTTAGTGAAAGCATTTAGTTTTTATGCAGAGAACGAAGTTCAGGTTAGGGTATGTAGGAGGGGGGGGGGGAATATTTTCCAGTGAAAGTAGAACTCAGACAGGGATGCATGATTTCACCATGGTTTTATATTTATAGATGGGGTTGTGAAAGAATGCTAGGGTGTTGGGATGAGGTGTGGGAGTAAAACATATTGGCTGTGATACAAAGTGCAAGTTATTACAGTTACCCTTTGCTGATAACACAGCTCTCTCTCCTGGGGGATTTTTAAGACAAGTTGCAAAGATTGATGGATGAATTTGGGAGGGTACACAAAAGGAACATAAAAGTAAACACAGAAAAGTCTAAGGTAATGAGGGTAACAAAAAGTCTAGGCAATGACAGACTGAATATCAGATTAGAGGGAGTATGAAGTATATGTATTCAGATACATATTTGGGAGTGGACAAGGCAAACAAGATGAACCACAGGACAGATGACTGAGAAAAAGGTAGGTGATGTGTGAAAAATCTGTGGAAAGTAAGTTTATATATGGAGGCAAAACATGGAAATGCACCAGAATATAGTGATACCAGCACTTTTTTATGGGGGAGAGGCATGGATTTTGAACGCTGCATCAAGGAGGCTAAAAACAGTTGATATGCCATGTTCGAGAGTAATGTGTAGTGTGAATGTCATGCAAAGAATTTGAAGTGTAAAAATTTTAATGCTGATGTGGGGTCACCAAGGGTATAATTCAGAGAGCTCAGGAGGGGTTATCAAGGTGGTTTGAGCATGAAGAATAAATCTGGGGTGGAAGGTAAGAGGGACAAGAGTCATCCCAAGAACAGTTGGGGGTAAAGGGGTATTAAAAAAAAGTAGAGGCTTGAGTATCCAACAGGCTTGTTTCAGCATGTTAGATATGAGCAAATGGAAAAAAAAGGTGGTTTCTAATGGACATGCTATTGGAGTGTGAACAAGGTAACTTATAAAGGGATTCAGAGAAACTGGTTAACTGGACTTGAGTCCTTGAGGTGGGAAGGGCAGCACCTGCACTCTGCAGAATGGGGGTGGGAAGTTGCAGTTGGAGAGTATTTGACTGTGATGTCAGCACACTACTTGAAAGATAGATTAACTGAATGAATGTGAATGTGTTTTCTTCTCTGGGTCACCTTGACTTGGTAGTAGACAGCCATTACACTTACACAGACACACACCCCTCAAACACACACACAAACACACGTGATGACACTGGAAGACAGGAGAGATAGGGGGCATATGATAACATAAAATACTAAGAGGAATTGACAAGGTGGATAGAGACTGGATGTTCCAGAGATGGGACACAGCAACAAGGGGTCACAGTTGGAAGTTGAAGACTCAGATGAATCACAGGGATGTTAGGAAGTATTTCTTCAGTCACAGAGTTGTCAGGAAGTGGAATAATCTGGGAAGTGATGTAGTGGAGGCAAGATCCATACATAGCTTTAAGAAGACGTATGATAAAGCTCATGGAGCAGGAAGTGACCTAGTAGCGACCAATGAAGAGGCAGGGCCAGGAGCTGTGACTTGACCCCTGCAACCACAACTAGGTGAGTACACACACACCCACCCACCCTACACCCCCTCACACACACACCCTACACTCCCACACATACACACACACACACACACACACACACACACACACACACACACACACACACACACACCCTACACACACACCCTACACACACACCCTACACACACACCCTACACACACACCCTACACACACACCCTACACACACACCCTACACACACACACACACCCTACACACACACACACACACCCTACACACACACACCCTACACACACACACACACCTACACACACACACACACACACACACCCTACACACACACACACACACCCTACACACATACACACACACCCTACACACATACACACCCACCCTACACACACACACCCACCCTACACACACACACCCACCCTACACACACACACCCACCCTACACACACACACCCTACACACACACACACCCTACACACACACACACCCTATACACACACTCACAGAAACCAAGCTCACAGGTATGATAACAAATGCCATCTTTCCAATGGGATACCAGATCCTGAGGAAAGACAGAGGGAACAGAGGGGGTGGAGGAGTGGCACTGCTGATCAAAAACCGATGGGATTTTGTTGAGCTGGAGAGAGGCGACAGAGGAGAAGCAGGAGATTACATAATAGGAATGCTAGTCTGGAGGTCCCAAGGTGGTAATTGCAGTAATGTATAACCCACCACAGAACAGCAGGAGGCCAAGGCAGGAGTATGATGAGAGTAATAGAGCGATGGTTGACACACTGGCTGAAGTGGCCAGAAGGGCTCATGCGAGCAGGGCAAAGCTACTGATCATGGGTGACTTCAACCACAAGGAATAGACTGGGAGAACTTGGAGCCACATGGGGGCCAAGATACGTGGAGGGCTAAGATGATGGAGTTGGTACTGGAAAACTTCATGTACCAACACATAAGGGATACTACCAGGGAGAGAGGAGAGGATGAACCAGCGAGACTGGACCTAGTATTCACCTTGAGTAGTGTGGATATTGAGGACATCACACATGAAAGTCCCCTCGGGGCCAGTGATCATATGGTTTTAAGCTTTGATTACACAGTAGAGTTACAGGTGGAGGGGGAGGTAGATAGGGTCAGAAGAATGAAGCCAAACTACAGTGGGACAGAGAACTGGAAGGGAAATCAGTAAACGAGATGATGGAATGTGTGACAACAATATGCAAGGAAGCTGAGGAGAGGTTTGTACCCAAGGGAAACAGAAACAACAAAAAAGCTAGGATGAGCCCGTGGTTCACCCAAAGGTGCAGGGAGGCCAAAACCAAGTGTGCTAGGGAATGGAAGAAGTATAGAAGGCAAAGGACCCAGGAAAATAAGGAGAGCAGTCGTAGAGCCAGAAACGAATATGCACAGGTAAGAAGGGAGGCCCAACGACAGTATGAGAATGACATAGCAGCGAAAGCCAAATCTGACCCGAAGCTGTTGTACAGTCACATCAGTCAAGGACCAGGTGATCAGACTGAGCAAGGAAGGAGGGGAGGTCACAAGGAATGACCGCGAAGTGTGTGAGGAGCTCAACATGAGATTCAAGTAGGTGTTCACAGAGGAGATAGAAGGGCCTCCAGAAAGGAGGAGAGGTAGGGTACACCATCAAGTGCTGGACACAATACACACAACTGAGGAGGAAGTGAAGAGGCTACTAAGCGAGCTGGATACCTCAAAGGCGATGGGGCCGGATAACATCTCTCCATGGGTCCTGAGAGAGGGAGCAGAGGAGCTATGTGTACCCCTAACAACAATCTTCAACACGTCTATCGAAACAGGGCAACTACCTGAGGTATGGAAGAACCAGTGTCACTGACGTGTATAGTATGCAAAGTCATGGAGAAGATTATCAGAAGAGTGGTAGAGCACCTGGAACGGAACAAAATTATAAACGACAACCAGCACGGATTCATGGAAGGCAAATCCTGTGTCACAAACCTTCTGGAGTTTTATGACAAGGTAATGGAAGCAAGACACGAGAGAGAGGGGTGGGTTGATTACATTTTCTTGGACTGCAAGGCCTTCAACACAGTTCTTCACTAGAGATTAGTGTAGAAGCTAGAGGATCAGGCATGTATAACAGGAAGGGCACTGCAATGGATCAGAAAATACCTGACAGGGAGGGAACAACGAGTCATGGTACGAGATGAGGTATCACAATGGGCGCCTGTGATGAGCGGGGTTCCACAGGGGTCAGTCTTAGGACCAGTGCTGTTTTTGGTATATGTGAATGACATGATGGAAGGGATAGACTCAAGTGATCCTGTTTGCAGATGATGTGAAGTTAATGAGGAGAATTAAATCAGATGAGGATCAGGCAGGACTACAAAGAGACCTGTACAGGCTGGACGTGGTCCAGCAACTGGCTACTCGAATTTAACCCTGCCAAATGCAAAGTCATGAAGATTGAAGAAGGGCAAAGAAGACCGCAGACAGAGTATAGGCTAGGTGGCCGAAGACTGCAAACCTCACTCAAGGAGAAAGATCTTGAGGTGAGTATAATATCGAGCACGTCTCCGGAAGCACACATCAACCAGATAACTGCTGCAGCATATGGGCACCTGGCAAACCTGAGAATAGTGTTCCGATACCTCAGTACGGAATCGTTCAAGACACTGTACACCGTGTATGTCAGGCCCATACTGGAGAATGCAGCACCAGTTTGGAACCCACACCTTTTGAAGCATGTCAAGAAATTAGAGAAAGTGCAAAGGTATGCAACAAGGCCAGTTCCAGAGCTAAGGGAAATGTCCTACGAAGAAAGGTTAAGGGAAATCGGACTGACGACACTGGAGGACAGGAGGGTTAGGGGAGACATGATAACGACATACAAAATACTGCGAGGAATAGATAAGGTGGACAGAGACAGGATGTTTCAGAGATGGGACACAGAAACAAGGGGTCACAATTGGAAGTTGAAGACTCAGATGAGTCAAAGGGATGTTAGGAAGTGTTTCTTCAGTTGCAGAGTTGTCAGGAAGTGGAATAGTCTGGCAAGTGAGGTAGTGGAGGCAGGAACCATACATAGCTTTAAGACGAGTATGATAAAGCTCATGGAGCAGGGAGAGAGGACCTAGTAGCGATCAGTGAAGAGGTGGGGCCAGGAGCTGAGTCTCGACCCATGCAACCACAAATAGGTGAGTACACACACATCTAGTAGCAATCAGTGAAGAGGTGGGGCCAGGAGCCGAGTCTCGACCCCTGCAACCACAACTAGGTGAGTACAACTAGACGAGTACACCTCACACACACACTTGGGACCAGGAGCTGAGTCTCTACCCTTGCAACTACATAGGTGAGTACTCCTTGCCCCCCTCCCCACCCTCACACTTACTTACTTGCCTGCCTGTCCTAATATATACTAAAGAATTTAAGACAAACTCAAAACAAATATTTCTTTATATATTATCTACAATTATTTGTCATTTGCTGATAATTACTAACCATGTCCTTGTATCTACTATAAATAAGAAGATTAACAGGATTGTGAAACACACATCAGCTAACTGTTAGGTTTTCATTTCTGAATATATGTACAATTCATAACTAAATTATTCTTAATTTTTCTTTGGAAAGGCCATTCCATAGAAAAATTGGAAACATCCAGCAAGTCCAACAGCACACAGCACAAGAGTTGACCCAAACAAAACCTTGTCTACTGGCCCACCTTTCAGATGAATAGGGATGCTGTTGTGGCGCTGCCAAAGAGAAAATAAATTTATATTAGCCATGATGATACAATTGTGTCAGTATTGGGATCTTGAGAAATACATGTACAAACTTCCCTATGCATTTTAACCCAGCAGCACTTGAACATCTGTTTATAAATTCTATGTGCAGTAAACCCCCAAGGGATGTTCCTTGATGCTGGTGAGGGTCTCCTGATCTAAGGAATTGAACCTGTGCTCCAATTCCTTGCATCAGGTCTGAATGACTTAAATTCCCCCAGGTGCTGCATGACCCCTATGGGTTTAGTACTTCCTCATGAATGTAATAACGTGAGCAGTATGCCATAAACCCTAGGTGTTAATTTTGTTTCAATTTTTACAAATATTTTAAACATTGCCTGATCCAACCTAAGGCATTACAACCTACCAACAATGAAACAGCAACTGTCTTAGCTAAAACAGTCCTACCAACTAACATTTGGTCTCCCCTACATTGTCCTCCCTACATGTCATTATTATGGATTATCTTACTTAATCTCCTTCCATCCTTTCTCCCGACATGAACAAACCATTGGAGTGTCCCCTCCGTCACCTATCAGCCTCACCCCTTTCAACCCCACACCTAATCTTGTCATCCCTCACTCCACCTGTCCTCTGCCCTTCAATCAAAGTCCATTTCTACAGCTTACACTTTCTCTGCTTGAATTTCCCACTCTTGTATCACTTCTGGACATCACCATAGTGAGAAACCTCATTTTTCCACAACACCTTTCAGATTTAAGCCTACTCTGATTTCAACTATAACTTAAAGCTCTGTCTACTGTTGCATCCTATTCATCCTGTACTCATTAACAATATATAATTAATCATGAATCTTTTTAATCTTTATTATTATGTTGTCTCACCTGTGTTTTACCTGTGACCACTTCATTGGGTTTTCTATCCCCAATGCCTGCCCTTAGGTCAAGCTTCCCTGTTGACTACTTGTTCAACCAAGCTGTTTGTGCTAGTAGCCTGCAGACACATAGTCATCACAACCTAGCTAATTTGGCACTTGTGGAAGGAAAGTGTCCAGGTTCTTTAAAACATCTATCTTTGTTCTATGCTGGTAATATGCAGAAGAATCTTGGGCCATGGCTTTTAACACAATGTTTTCGAATTATACCCATAGCTCCCCCGCTCTCCACACTTTCTCCCATATCTTTCACTTCAGAAAATTACAGCAGTATGCATGTTAGGGACTAGGCTCTCAAGCATCTCCCATGTGTATATTATCAAGTACAGTATCCCTCTCCTCTCCACTCCAGAGAGAACAAACCATGGGCTTTGAGGCATTCCCAAGAGATTAGACATTTTAATGGTTTTATTCAGGCAGTATACAGCCTCTGTAAATTTTCCAGTTCCATTATATCTCCTGCCTTGAAAAGACACTAAGCACAGAATAATAATTAAGTCATGAAACACCAGGACCATGCCCGCTGCCCCATATATCCATCACAGCCTGGTTGATCTGGCACCCTAAACCAATATACTATATGTAGGTCATACAGAACCTGATGAAGGAGATATAATCAGGTTTAATCCATAGATGTATAGGTCTAATTCGTTGGCTCAATAAACCTTTACTGACATCAAGGCAACCTCTCTTTTTCCTTGAAAGGAGCAGTGTATAAATAGCCAGTCTAGCAAGTGCCGGTAATACAGCAGAGAAAATAAATAAGATAAGATTTCTTCGGATTTTTAACCCCAGAGGGTTAGCCACCCAGGATAACCCAAGAAAGTCAGTGTGTCATCGAGGACTGTCTGTCTTATTTCCATTGGGGTCCTCAATCTTGTCCCCCAGGATGCGACCCACACCAGTCGACTAATACCCAGGTACCTATTTGCTGCTAGGTGAACATGACAACAGGTGAAAGGAAACACGTCGAAATGTTTCCACCCTGCCGGGAATCGAACCCAGGCCCTCCGCGTGTGAAGCGAGAGCTTTAGCCACCAGAAGTGTGTTTTTCCATGGATTTGCACAATTTTTCAGTCCTTTTCTTTCAATAGACACATATACAGTCAACAATTTTGATGGCATCTCTGAAGATGTCATCAATTCCTCACTTATATTACTAGATGCAAGAACCTGTCTATGAAGCATGCAGTGTCTAGACACTTGAGCCCCTAATTCTAATCACTGCGTCAAGTACTGCATTTCGTCCCAACAGTGATCAAGCTCTGTTGATACAGTGTCTAATGAAGTTTTCTCATTTTAAGTTATTTTTATCCAGAAAGCTCGTACAGTATTACACTTAAGAATTTTTGCCAATAATTAAGTTAACACTGGAACAAGTCACTGAATTACTACTGTGATTGGTATATTAGGTTTTTAATTAGATTTCAAATTCATCTTCCAACTATTTTATAGTACAGTGGACCAACGGATTTCATACTTAATCCGTTCCAGAAGGTCGTTCTAAATCAGAAAAGTACAAAATAATGTAAATACAATTAATCCGTTCCAGATACCCAAAAATATTAACAAAAAATACATTTTTTAAAGAATAACTATAGTTTTACATACAGAAAACAATGAGAAATAAATATAAAGCACTAATTTTAATAAATGAACATTACATATCTTTATTGAAGACTCTTGTTGGCGTATTGAAGAAGGCGAGGAGGGGAGAGGGAGTCGAGGTTATTGTTTGGAAGGGGAATCCCCCTCCATAAGGACTTCAGGTAACAAAGCCCTCTCTGGGGTTACTTCCCTTCTTTGTCTTTTACTGGCACTGGACCCCTATCGCACTAAAAAACTGTCCAGAGAGCTCTGTTTCTGGCGTCTCTAAGATTTGCCTAAAATGGGACAAGGTATTGTTGATTTTGACTTCCCATACATCCTGGCAAGCTCAACTAAACGTACGCCACTTTCGTATTTTTCTGCAATTTTTTTCTTGAATTCTATCATGTTTCTCACCTTCTTTACCAAAGGGCTGGCACTAGGAACTTTCTTTGGGCCCATGGTGGCTTATTTCACAGCTGCAATCAATAAACAGGCACAAAAATTACGAAATGTTTCGGATGAATGCTCACTCAACCAGTGACAGAGCCAGACTGAGACACGTACGCATGAGAGTGGCAGCGTCCCGGGGGGGTGGGTGGATGCGTCTGATACGTACGATTTCCAGATGGAGGTACGAAATCCGGACCAAAATTTTGCCCCCCAAAATTTTCTAAATCCAAATTGTACAATATTCGGACTGTACGAAAACAAGGGGTCCACTGTACTGTACCTGCAAGTGGAAGACTGTGTAACTGTTTGGCAACTAATATGCCAAATATTATTTTGGATATATCAATAACAGAACACAAAACTTTCATCAAATTAACCTTTTTTATATCTTGTGATTCTATACAAAACAGAATTAAGGGGATTTCATCGACATATCCAAGACTAAGTGCTTCAAGATGCCATTTTAATTTATTATAATGTTTAACAGATGTAGATACAAAACTAAATGAAAACTTTTGAAAACAAAGTAATTTCCCTGCCAAAATCTAATAGCCAACCACTAGGAAAACACCAGCTTAAAGAATTTTCCTTTTATATCATTTTTAAATAAAACAAACATGGAAAATATTTAATATATACTCTTATTTCTTTCAGTTTTTACTTCATTAGTATTATCGTACAGTACTTATCAGCTTTGTGGGGTAAAATACATAATATACAGTTTTTCACCTTTCCACAACATTTAAAAACAATCATTAAGGCTTCTAATCCTATGCTTTTCTACAAAACTTACCTGAAACAAACGCATTTTGTCTATTAGAGCTTCAGGAACAGGACCATAGAAGCCCCTACGAGGAGGCTGCTCCTTAGGAAATACAGTGCCTGGGGCATAGAGGATACCTTGAGTCTCTGGGACAGCTCCCACATTCTGAGGAAGAAAAATAATATGCTGTATAAAAAGAAGAAAAATAATATGCTGTATAAAAAGTTGTATTTCACCAACAACTTTACAAATATTTTGCATCTCCAGCAATTTCAGAAAAAAATGACAAAAACATTTCACATATACCAGTAATGTACTTACTTAAATAATTAAATATGAGAGGATACTGAAATTTAAAATGTGGAATACTGTATGTACTGTGTACAAATTTAATGGAAAAAATCTCTGGGAAGCAATTACAAGTAAAAATATAAAATATAGAGAACAATCAAGTCTCAAGTAACTGTTGTCTGGTTCCAAAAAAAAGGGCATTACAAGTGAAGAAAAATGTGTGCCAAAAAGCAAAATATCCAACTCAAAAATGTGCTAAAACAGTATCTTGCACAAAGATAACCAACCTAATTTAAAATATTTTTATGTATATCTAGAGGCATGAAATGAAATATATCATAACATGGAAAAATGCACTGTAATATTTTCCAAGGTAATGGTGTTTAACAAGATTGTAATCTCAAACTACTTAAGTTTTTGTACAGTAATACTGGTATATTACAGTACGTATTTTAGTTTTTAACCCTGTCCTTCAGCTGGGAAAAATGCAAGTCAATAAATATCACTGACACAGTACTAGCATTATTTATCAAAATGACACCATCCCTTTCCTAACATATTGGAACACTCTGGTATGTGAGTATTTTACTGTACTACATCTTAATCTATATTTGCAGATTTCCCTGGCATAGTACTGTACAGTAAACTCTCAATTTAATAGGCTGATAGGGGAAGGGGTGACCATTAAAGCTAGTTATTCAGTAAATCCAAATTATGAGAATATTTTCCATGGTAGTAACAAGACAATTTTCGGATTCAAAGGACTATGTCCGTTAACTCCATTAATAAATTTACCCTGAGGGCTGCAACAATAAGTATCTGTAAAATAACACTCCTGATTTAACAGACAGTCCATTAAATCCTAAATGAATTTACCTAGCAAACCATAAGAATAATGCACAATTTTAGATTTAATGGACTTTGTCCATTGCTTCTGAATGTTGTCCAGCCACAGATTTTGCCCATTAAATTCAAAATCCATTATACTGGGGTCTAATAAATTGAGGCTTTACCATACTTATAAACACATTTCATCCCCCTTTTTTTGTGGCACTTAGTTTTGTTTACTGTGAGGTGTTCTAAGTTTCTCTCACTATCTTTCTCTGAATGCAGTACAGTGGACCCTCGGTTAACGAAATTAATCCGGTCCAGGAGCTATTACTTAATCTGAAACTTTCGTTATCTGAAACCTTATTTCCCATAAGAAATAATGTAAATACAATTAATTCGTTCCACAAAAAAATAATCACTCAAAAAAAAAAAAATAACATTTACTTACCTTTATTGAAGAGTTGCAAGCATCTGGAAGGTAGAGTTGCTGACAGGGGCAGGGTGTTAATGGTTGGAAGGGAAATCCCCCTCCAAAAGGACTTCAGGTAACAAGTCCCTCTCTGGGGTTACTTCCTTTCTTTTTCTTTTAATGCATGAATGCTACACTCCCTGCATGCCTGCTACACTCCCTGCATGCCTGCTACACTCCCTGCATGCCTGCTACACTCCCTGCATGCCTGCTACACTCCCTGCATGCCTGCTACACTCCCTGCATGCCTGCTACACTCCCTGCATGCCTGCTACACTCCCTGCATGCCTGCTACACTCCCTGCATGAATGCTACACTCCCTGCATGAATGCTACACTCCCTGCATGAATGCTACACTCCCTGCATGAATGCTACACTCTCTGCATGAATGCTACACTCACTGCATGAATGCTACACTCCCTGCATGAATGCTACACTCTCTGCATGAATCCTACACTCTCTGCATGAATCCTACACTCTCTGCATGAATGCTACACTCTCTGCATGAATGCTACACTCCCTGCATGAATGCTACACTCCCTGCATGAATGCTACACTCCCTGCATGAATGCTACACTCCCTGCATGAATGCTACACTCCCTGCATGAATGCTACACTCCCTGCATGAATGCTACACTCCCTGCATGAATGCTACACTCCCTGCATGAATGCTACACTCCTGCATGAATGCTACACTCCCTGCATGAATGCTACACTCCCTGCATGAATGCTACACTCCCTGCATGAATGCTACACTCCCTGCATGAATGCTACACTCCTTCCATGAATGCTACCACTGGGGTGCCACTAGGAAGCTTCTTTGGACCCATGGTGACTTATTTCACAGTGACAATCACTAAACCACCAAAAAAGACACCAAATATATTGTGAATCTTTGAAAGAGCGCACTAGGTAATGTTCTCTCAATGGTAAACAACGCTTCACTGGTGTCCTGCGCTTGCGTGGAGCAGGCGGACACGTCTAATACCTTTCGGTAACCGAGGAATTTTTCGCTAACCGATTCCGAAAAAAGCTTACGTTTTCCGAAACTTTCGTTAACGGGACCTTTCGTTAACCGAGGGTCCACTGTACAGCAGTATACCTCGAGTTACGAGCAGCTCCCAACTCGAACAATTATGTAAGTGTATTTTTGTAAGTGCTTTTGTAAGTGCATTTTTGGGTGGTCTGAAACGGATTAATCTAATTTTCATTATTCCTTATGGGAACAAATTCATTCGGTATCGGCACTCAAACAGCCTTCTGGAACAAATTAAGTTCGTAACTCAAGGTACCACTGTACTGTATAAATGTACTGTATTTCTTCATCTGAAAATGAATATGAAAAACATCAAAAATTATGCCAAGAAACTGGCCTTTCTAGCTGCTAATGACATCATTGCAGGAACAATAAAATGATAAAGACTCACCAGCAGAGCAATACTTCTTTTTCAAACCATGGAACTGGTGGGATTTGAACCCATGGTGAACGAGTACTAAAACTCCAGGCCAGTGCATTAGCCGTTCGGCCAGCTGGCTACAATAAAGATTCATGCACTTTCCAGCCTCATGTATTTGAAAACATTTGCATGTGTAGCAATAACATTCTGAATTATTACATTCATGGGTAAGTGCTAAATCCATGGGGTTATACAGCACCTGCACAATGGGAAATAATAGGGGTTGTACAGCAACTGCACAATGGAAGGAGGGCAGCTGTAATTTCTTGGATGTAACATTATGAAGAAAATAATTTTTCACAAACTAATTGCATTTTCATATTTATATGTTGTACAGAAATGAACTGGTACTGAACTTATGAAATGAGAATACAGTAATGTAGTTATACAAAGGAGTGGAATACAATGTGTAATAGGGCATATATAAACTACCGGTAGAAGCATTTCAGTTACTGCACAATCCAAGGAAGGTATTCCTCTATTCCATAACCCCAGTCCCATGTCTCAATGCATGTCATTGGGTTAGTGGAGAGTGCAGCACAAGTAGATAATGCAGCACTGAAGATATGTAGGGAATAAGAAGAGGCATCTGTAAAGTACAGTATTTGGAAATATTCAAATTTGACTCACAAAATCGTAATGACACGATTGCAAACAAACCATACCACAGGCAGGGTTAGAACCCAAGATCAGAGAGTCATAAAACTCTAATTCAAACCTTTCAAAGAGATCAAAGAAACTAATATCCTAAAGTACATAAGCACAATAAGCTTGAAGCAGCTCAAATGTTGCTTCATCAAGTTATCAGCATGGAGAGGTTGAAACTAATCAGGTGTAACACTCGGAAATTATCACATGAAAAGCATTACAGTAGACCCTCATATTACATGGTAGTTACGTTCCTGAAAATGCCGTGTTAGATAAAAATCCATGTTATATAAACTTAAGAACTTATTGAGGGGGGAGAATAGGGTTACGTTCCTGGGGCCCCCAAAAAGCCAAACAACTTTTTTTTTAGACATCCAGATCTTACAAAAATAAAAATGATAATGTTTTTGTTGCTTAAAACTACAAATGCAACAAAAATAATATTATTTAACTTAAATTGTGGTTGCTGGTGTATGTCAGCAATTGTGAAGAGTGGAGATGCATGGTGTGGCCCTACTGGGCTGAGGTGGATAGTTGTTGGTTGTCGGCAGAAGTGAATGATTGAGGTTCTGGTACAAGTCGATGGTTGTATTGGAGTGTGCTTAAATTCTGTAATGGATCTCTGGCTTCTTTTTTCCTGCAGTACATTATACCAGGATGGAGTCAGAGTCCATTGATGCGACTAGTTTTTTCATCACTTTTCTTGTGTAGTTACACTTGAATGACATAACTCCCCGATCCAGTGGCTGTATTAAAGATGTATTTGGAGGTAAAAATAAAAATTTTACATGTGGGGTCACATCCAGCAAAGCTTCTGGATGAGTACAGGAATTATCAAGAATGAAGAAAGCCTTGAATGCAAGGTTCTTGCTGTGCAGGTAAAACTTGAGTTTAGGAATAAAGTGATGCCCAGTCAATAAACATTTCCTCTGTCATCCATGCTGATTGATTTGACCTCCAAATTACTGGTAAGCTGTTTTTATCTACACCTTTTAAAGAACAAGGATTCTTAGAGCGGTAAATAACCATGGGCTTACACTTGAAATCACCTGACGCATTACCGCAAAGGAGCAAGGTGAAACGATCCTTTGCTGCCTTGAAACCCAGTGCAGTCCAATGGAGACAATGGTCTCACCCACAGCCAGGCAGCAGCCTGAGCTAGGGAAATATCCTGCGGGCAACACTCCAAATTTTTTCCCCTCTCGCAAACCAAACCATGTTAAGTTAATTTTACAAATTGTATAAAATTATGCTGCAATTTTTCAATAGTGTAATAACCAAAACATGCCAAATAAATCCGTATAATATGAGGGTCACCTGTATTTCAATTTTTCCAATTTCTTCCAAAAATGCAAACTGGGACTTACACAGGCCAAAATCAATCCAAACTTTCCTCTAAGGACGACTGAAGAGCTTTTAAGAAAGTAAGTAGAGTAAGTTTTATGTAAGCTATCTGTACATAACGTGCAAATTTTTCACAAACGTTTTGAGGGCACACAGATGTTAAAGGTACATAAAAAGAACATTATTAAATATGTATACCATCCTGTAAGAACAAACTAATATTTTAAAAAAATCAAATTTAATAAAATTGGCAATTTTTGGCAAACTGGCACCCACACAACCCAAAATTAATAAAAAAATACTTCCTATTAGGATACACCAGCATTTAGGGTTTGAAGCCAATCAGAAGAAGCATTCTCTAGATATGACATGGGAAACAATTTAATAAAATTAGCAAACTGAAATTTACACAGCTCAGTGACAAGCCATTTTAAAAGACGTTACCAACTGTAAAAGTTTGAAGACACTCAGAAAAGGCATTCTTAAGTAATTTATCTGATTATGACAATTCCAAGGTAAACTATTTCAGTAAAATGTCGAGGTTACACCTACTCACATGTAACTTATGCGTTATCATCATTCTTATAGAATGCATCATCAAATACAGTGGACCCCCGAGTTTCAGTCACCTCGGAAATCAAACAATTATGTAAGTTTAATATTGTAAGTGCTTTTGTATGTGTATTTTTGGGGTCTGAAAGGACTAATCTAATTTACATTTTTCCTTAAGGGAACAAATTCGTTCAGTAATGGCACTTGAACAGCCTTCTGGAATGAATTATGACCGAAACTCGGGGGTCCACTGTAATATTCTGAAGTCAAGCAGAAGCATTCTTTACTGAATAAAATGAATATCACTATTTATTCAATAAAACTGGTAAATATGGATTTATACCACCCTATGGCAGCATGAGCCTTACGTTCAGGAAACCACGCCAGTGGTGAAAATTTGAAACTGACCAGACAAGTCATTTTTCGATTATGGAACGGATTCCGATTCCAGGTTTATTTTATTTTACTGGTACACTAATAAATTTGCCTGCAAGCAAACAAAACAATGTATTATCCTGGCCCTAAAATGTGGAATGTAATGTATCTTTGGGGAAGTCCATGGGGTTGGATGTGAGTGGCCAGAATGTGGAAGAGTTGGTGGAGGACCACAGGGAAGAGCTAACCACTGAAGAGCTGCAAGACCTTCAACTGGAACAGCAACAGACCACAGCTGAGGAAATTGCTTCAGAGGAGGAGGAAGACAGAGGGGAGAATGTGCCTTCTTCAGTGATTAAGGACGTGTGCAAAGTGGAATGAGTTGCAAAGTTTTGTGGAGAAATATCACCCTAACAAAGATGTTGCAAGTCGTATCTGCAACACGTTCAATGACAATACCTTGTCCCATTTTAGGCAAATCTTAAAGAGATGCCAGAAACAGGCCTCTCTGGACAGATTTTTTGTGCGACAGGGGTACAGTGACTCAAGCTGGTCCTAGTGCCAGTAAAAGACAAAAAAGGGAAGTAACCCCGGATAGGGCCTTGATACCTGAATTCCTTATGGACAGGGATTCCCCTTCCAAACAATAACCTCTTCTCCTCCCTCTCCCCTCCTCGCCGTCTTCCATACACCAACAAGAGTCTTCAATAAAGGTAAAAGTGATGTTAAATGTTCATTTATCCATTTCATTAGTCATTTATATTTCTCACTGTTTTCTGTATGTAAAACTATAGTTATTCTCTATAAAATGTATTTTTTGTAAATATTTTTGGGTGTCTGGAACGGATTAGTAATTGGATTTACGTTATTTCTTATGGGAAATATTGCTTCAGTTTTCATACGATTCGGTTTTTGTCAGACTTTTTCAAATGGATTAATCACAAAAACCAAGGTTCCACTGTATGAACTTATACAATTATTATTATTATTATTTTTATATTTATTATCAAATTACACCCCTTTGAATAATAATATTTATTTCTACAAGTACATGTACAAGGTATACAGGCCTAGCTGAAATCAATGACATACTACTATGCAGAGCATTTCGGGCAAATTAGGTCAATTTTGTCCACAGGATGCAACCGACACCAGTCGACTAACACCCAAGTACTAAATTGGCTTTACAATTGATAGTACAGTGGTACCTCGACTTACGATATTTTTTCATTCCAGAATGCTGTTCAAGTGCCATTACCAAACGAATTTATCCCCATAAGGAATGATGTAAAATAGACTAGTCCTTTTAGACCCCCAAAATTACACTTACAAAAGCATTTAAAAAAATAAACTTACATAAAAGGGTGAGTTTGGGGACCATCGTAAGTCGAGGTACCATTGTATTTTGTTATACAATATTAAAAAAACGTAACCTAACGAAACCTGATATAACTTAACCTTACTCTACCATTGGTAGTTATGCATCTTTGTTTAAATTTGGCCAGGCATGTGACATAACTCAGTGCAAAGTCCTGTGCAACTGAAATAAATGTACCATTTTCATTAATATCTACCAGAAAACAATTTACACACATACTTATTCTGTGGTTTACATATATTATATATAGCTCACCTATTTTACCGATAGGTGAACATGGACAGCAGGTGCCTTAAGGAAGCACGTCCTAATGTTTCCACCTTCACCGGGGCTCAACCCACGGACCTCAGTGTGTGAGCTGAGTGCGCTAGCAATCAAGCTACAGGACACCTCTATGATAGTTATCTCACCAATGTTCCCAGATCATCATTCAGGTAGGTGACACTCCAATATTTTCCTACTGGTAAAGATTTCTTCCTAATATAAATTTAATCAACTTATCAGCAAGCACTAACCTGACCTAGCCTAGCCTAAACCTTTATTCAGTATGCAATATAGTATAAGTATCACACTTGCTTCATTTACCATTTTGTTGGTTAAGGTTTATGATTACTAGCCCACATAACTCAAGCATTAATTTATATTTTACAATAGCTATATATAATCTATGTAAACCACAAAATAAGTATTTGTGTAAATTGTTTTCTGGTAGATATTAATGAAAATGGTACATTTATTTCAGTTGCACAGGACTTTGCACTGAGTCATGTCACATGCATGGCCAAATTTAAACAAAGATGCATAACTACCAATGGTAGAGTAAGGTTAAGTTACATCAGGTTTCGTTAGGTTACGTTTTTTAATATTGCACAACAAAATACTATCAATTGTAAAGCCAATTTAGTATTGAGCAATTCAAACTGCAATTATTGGCCGAAATCCCTAGATATCAATCAATATTATTATTATAGCTGTCACCAAACCTGTCTCCTGGAATACTTAATGATATCATGGATTTGACTTTTTGGGGGTTATCCTAGGTAGTTTACGCATGTTACTTTGTATGATAATTGTACTTATGTGGACGTGTATGACCACTACGGGTTTAGCGCTTCCCAGCAACACAATTAGTGTGGAAAGCAGATAGAAGCAACTTATTTTTGGGCAAATGCTCCATAATATAGAGAAGTTTGACGACAAATTACTTACAGTGGGAGTCTTGAGAGAAGAAGAGGAGAGCCGGCCAGTGGCAGTATTCTTCTCGTAGTACATGATGATACTGCTTTACTCTCTTAGTTTATCTTTCTCTCCTCTTGACTGCAAGAGTTCTTCGTCTTGGTGCTGTTGGTATTTCGACTGTCAGAGGTCCACAGCAACAGTCTGCAATTGATGTATTCGAGCTCTTGTATCCTGTGCTTCTCTTGTTGTGGTCGATCAGCTGTGCTCACTCATGCTCCCTCATACGAAGGTTATTTTTATTTGTAAAATATTTTATTGTATTATTGTGTTTGTACTCACCTATATGTGGTTGCATGGGTCAATTCACAGCTCCTGGCCCCGCCTCTTCGCTGGTCACTATTGGGTCCACTCGCTCTCTCTCTCTACTCCAAGAGCTTTATCTTACCTATATTTACTCACCTATATGTGGTTGCAGGAGTCAATTCACAGGTCCTAGCCCCGCCTCTTTGCTGGTCACTATTAGGTCCACTCTCTGCTCCAAGAGTTTGCAGGGGTCGATTCACAGCTCCTGGCCCCGCCTCTTCGCTGGTCACTACTAGGTCCACTCCCTGCTCCAAGAGCTTTATCGTACCTCTTCTTAAAGCTATGTATAGATCCTGCCTCTTCTGCTTCACTCTTCAGATTGTTACACTTCCTGACAACTCTAAGGCTGAAGAAATACTTCCTAACATCCTTATGACTTATCTGAGTTTGTGTGTGTCATAAATGAACCCACGTGTAGGAAATGAAAACGATGAAAAGAATACTGTATAACTGGACTAATCGATTTGTATATAATAGCACATTGATAAACAAAGGCTAGCAATATACAATATGTAAGGTGCAGGAAGAAATCGCGACAGAACAAGGGCAGTCGTATTACCAGGTTTCCAAGATGTTTAAATTGTGTTGTGAAGCAATTATGATTCACTCGAGGATTTTGTACTTATATATGTAATTTGTTGTACGTATATTGAAGAAAATCTTTCTCTCTTCCCTTCCCAAACCCTCCCCCTCTTTCATCTCTCTTCTTCCTCCTTTCCTCTTCCCTCCACTTTTTCCATTTCCCCCTCCCTCTTTCTCTCTACCCCTCTTCATCGATTTTATAACTTGTCGAAACAATATGAAGGAAAATTTAGATTTATTTCGGTCACTGCAATACTAGAAAGGTATGCCCGTATCCCAATAACACGCCCTACTGAAGAACGATCATAAGATCCCAATACAGCAAATTATAAAAATAAATGTATGTAATATATGTATCTGAATATTCATGTTTATGTATGCATGCTTTTGTGTACGTATGCGTGTGTATGTCAACATATGTATGTGCGCATATGTGCGTGAACGGATGCATACTTGGACAAATATTTTCATATATGAATACATCTGTGTATATGTATATTTGTATGCGTATGTATATCAGTTACGTGTGCGAATGTATACGTATATGTGTGTATGATAAAATAAGACTAGAGGTGAATTCAGCTAAACATTAAAAATCCTAGATGCATTTCGATCATCGCGCGATCTATGAACGAGAAAATTTAATTTCAATGAGAGGTTCATCATCCAGGGAATTGAAGTTATCTTTCCTTTCCTTGGATTGAACCTGATTGCGTCTCATTCCTCCATCTGCTGTATGACCTCTATAAGTTTAACGTTCGGCCCAAGAATATAATGATAATAATAATAATAATAATAATAATAATAATAATAATAATAATAAGTACCTTGAAGACAGCCAAGAGCTTTAGCTCAACACATTAGTCTATCACCTGTAGCTTAACATCATGAAAAGGTTCTGGAGTTGCAGATAAGAGGGTCTTGAACTGTAATAATCTGATAATGTTGGAATCAAGGAGCTTTCAGCTTGACCAAATCTTAGACCAACGTCATTTGCATAAACAGATCACTGACAGGAGCGGTAGTCCTCCTGCAAAGCCGCTATCTCCCACGGTACCCACGCCGTGACCTCATTGACTACGCTTGTATAAATATACTTGTTGTCCATCCCTGTATATTGAGTGAAGAAACTTGTTACACTGTCAAAACGTTCCAGTAAAGTTCCTTTTTGCAAATTGTGTATATCTTTTCCACTGTAACAGTAGACTTTGGAGGAAGGGAGAATAATAAAGCACGTGTTGTAAGGTACTCCAGGGAATAATAATAGTAATAATTTATTATAATAATAATTATTATTATTATTAATTATATTTATTATAATTATTATTATTAATTATAATAATTAGCGTATATGACGCTAAAGCCCAAGATATGCATTTATTTATATTGGCAAAAGTTACACAAGGCTTTACCTCTGACATTCATCGCTCTATTCCATCACAGGAGAGAAAAAGGGGAATATGGGAGGAGGGGAGACAAAAAAGGGGAGAGGGAGAGGGTCCGAGAAGAAGGGGAGAGGGTGAGGGAAGAGGAAAGTGAATTGGGGAAGAGGGGAAATCGAGAATACCACGGTCACCTTGAGTCGCAGATCTCCGCGTTGAAATGTAAGCAAAGGATGCGACAGCGGCTGCAAGGAAACGGGTTTTCTTAAGTTACCCATCAATCCTTCCCACCAGTATAGAAAATAAGAATCAAGATGATAATCAGCATTAGATTATGATATAAAGATACTAAACTAGAGAGAGAGAGTGTGTGTGTGTGTGTGTGAGAGAGAGAGAGAGAGAGAGAGAGAGAGAGAGAGAGAGAGAGAGAGAGAGAGAGAGTGAGAGAGAGAGAGGTGAGAAAATAGAGGGCGGACATTATATGAACAATAAAGATGCAGAGGGAAGGGAAAGGGGACGGAGAAAGCAACGATTACTTTCCCCCTCACCCCAGTCACAAGGTGGGCGAGGGGAGGTAAGAGATGGCCTCAAGGGGGAGTGAGTGAGGGGAGAGAGAGAGACAAAGACAGGGAGGAGAGGGGAGAATAATGGGGAGAGAGAGAGACAAAGACAGCAAGCAGAGGGAAGAGCGGGGGGAGACAAAGAAATAAAAAGGATAAAGAAGGGGAGGGGGCAAAGAAAACAGGTAGAGGGGGTTAAGAAATGTGGGAAAAAAAGACAAAGATCATAGATAGATAGATAGAGTTACTTTCTAAACATTACTGTTATTAATAGCGGCTGAATCACTTACCTAAAAAAGGAAACTAATCAATGAAAAATCACTAACTTAATCCCATTATAAATGGAATGGTGTGCGAGTACCGACAACCTGGAATAAATTGACCCCATTTCGCTCATGCAAAACGTTAGAATAAATCGAATACATTTCGCTCGTTCAAAACGTTGTCAAATAGGACGTTTCCATTGTGCATTAAAGCCTTTCAAGTTACTCCAACTTAGTTCAATAATATGGTTTTCCAGAAGCCAGAGTACATGGCAATATGGTGAACCCAGTCCAGCCGTATGAAAATGTGATGATAATAATAATAATAATTTTTTTTTATTAACACATCGGCCGATTCCCACCAAGGCAGGGTGGCCCGAAAAAGAAAAACTTTCATCATCATTCACTCCATCACTGTCTTGCCAGAAGGGTGCTTTACACTACAGTTATAAAACTGCAACATTTACACCCCTTAATAGTAATAAAGTAATAATAGTAATAATAGTAATAAAGAAAAGATAGATATGGAGAGTAAATTTATTTATGCACAGGTACACATAAATAAAATTATAGTGTAAATTACCTAGGGTAACCTAAAAAAAGGTAAGCAACTTATTTCCACTAGGATCCTTTCATTATAACAACATTTGGCTCTGTGTAAAGCTTTGTCAAGCTGATCATTAAAAGCTTGCTTCGCCCTGTGTCTTTTCCTTATTAAAATAAAGAGATTTGTAGGACGCCAGAGAAGTGTTCTACTTACTGACACAACGCTCGTTTTCTATCACGATGGAGACCCGAGCCATGGCGCAAGCTGATCCTCTCAAAACTACGTTTCCCTCTTCTAACAAAGGAAAGTCACGAGCTTTTATTGGGACAGCGTTTCGCTCTGTGTAGAGTTGTATCAAGTCTGTCTTAATAGGTGTCAACACAGAGCGAAATGATGTCTCAATCAAAGCTTGTTCCGCAACTTGTGTTTTTCTTTATTATCAAGGTAGTAGGATGCCTTCACGGATGAATAGCAGTTAGAAGCCTGAGTAGATCTATAACCCACTATGATAACATTAACATAGATAAGTATGTTTATGGAGCAACTTGCAATGTGAACAGACTGACTGATGTTGTAGTGGCCAGGCTTAGGCTTGGCTACAAGTACTTCTGGCAGTTTGGGAGATACACAGATGATGATCAAACTAAATGGAAATTATGTATCGGGCATGGTCAGTCTTAACACTATGTCTAATTGTCACTATTGAATATAGAGATATAGTATAAACTATGTGACATGTCAAGATATCTATTAAGAAAATAGAAATATCAGAAAACCTAAATTTGCTTAACTAAGTGAACTGTAGATATAACCATATGTCTTAACTTGCCTATTGCCTTTTGTACATGTTTGGTGCACAGATGGATATGGATGCACTACACGGTGGCATAATCTAACTTCATGTCGCTTATGGTCTAAAGATCTAGCTTATTAATAAAATAATATACCAAAATCTACTGTCAAGATGATTGAAATATACCGAGATTAGTCTCTCAGTATATATATATATATATATATATAGAATATATATATCATATATATAATATATATTAATATATTATATATATATAGTATATATATATATATCATATATATGAGCATACTTCGTGTATTTCACACTGGACTGGATTAGTTGGGTGACATATACTATGCATTGATTGGAAAATCCTAAAATCTTAGGATGTAGTCGACTCATGAGTCGGCTCTTAACACAGATCTTTACGATTAGTTTTACATAATAATACATAATAATGATACACAAAATCTGAATCTTTGTCAAGAATTGCATATGAGATATATCTACAGTTCTATGTCTACAAGCAATAACATGTATATGTATCTTATTCATTAATAATATGAATCATATATATATGTATATTTCTCTATCATATATATATATATATATATATATATATATTATATATATATATATATATATATATATATATATATGCAGTAGCTTGTCTGGAGAACTAAGATATATATAATTTGCCTGGGTGGGTGACATTCATACATGTGATCTGTTATGTGGAACTTTTAGACATTTGACAGATGACTGCTTAAAAATATTTAAAGTTTATTGACTACATGAGGGTCATTAAGGCTGCATGTAACCCGTTCACTACTTTCATTCCTAAAAGATTAATCAAAGTTAGTTCTTAGTATATGTACACTGCAAGACACACCTAATGGTGTATATATTCATGGTTTGACCGAGACTTTCCGGTCTCATAAATGTCTGATAAGAAGTAATTTTTTTAAGGTTCTCAAAATTCTTAAACCAAAGAAACACTTTTTCTTGTCCTAAGGATATTATATTATTCATAAAAAATCTTACACAGTTCTCTCTTATGTAATTTTCGAGTCTATAAGATGATTGTGATCATGCTTTCTACTCCTCTTTACTCCCTATTCCTTCCTCTTTTATACTCTGATTTTCAGTATTTATCCTCTTCTTCGATTATTATATATTCAGCAACAGAATTTGCCAATGTACAAGCAGAGAAAAGTTCTGGGTTACCCTTGTATTATTCACTAACCTGAAATTATCTTCATGGCGAAGCGCTTATTTAGTAGCCTGAAGTTATCTTCATGGTGAAGCACTTATTTAATAGCCTGAAATTATCTTCATAGTGAAGCACTAAGCCCACAAAGGGTTATACAACAAGGCTTAATCCGGGAAAGGAGAAGATAGCTCAAATTCCTTGGTCCAAGAACTCTTCCCCAGCATCCATGACTCCTTTGAAGAGTGAATGTATGGTGACAGTCATTTAGCCTAGCAAGTCTAAAGGAATAGGCGAACAACTTCTTCATTGAGATAATATTAGTTCACTTTTTATAATGAGTAATAAGTGTCTTACCTTGCGTTCGCAGTATTGATTAATGCCACTAGCTGCACCGGGTGGGATCCATCCTAGATGTTCTTGTAGGGTTACTGACGTCATGCGGATTCATCTCTCTCACTGGCTGTCAAAGACGTTTGTGTAAGTTCTTTCACATCCGTGTTTCTTGTCGTCCCATTGGTCTAAAACTTTCCTTCGCTACACTGATGTGCTGCAGATGATCCCCGAGTGGTCAAATGTATTTCTTGATGTCTGACGAATGTGCTTGAAGAGCTGAAAATTCCCTTGCGGTAAGCATTCTTATAGCTTCACTGACGCTATAATCATCCAATTATCTCACTGATTAACGATGTAAATATTGTATTACCATAGCCATGACTTAACAGCTCTACTAATAGTTAATACGTATTGATAAATACATAAACGTAGATTAACAATCGTATCCAGATGTTAGATTTTCACCAAAACTATCTCAGCAGATGTATAATACTACATATATAAGGGTAGATGAGACAGATTCCAGAAGGCAGGAAACATGTGAAGCCTGTCGTACGAGGTTAAGAGGCGAGGGCAGGAGCTGAAACTCAACCCTCGCAACTCCAAATAGGTGAATGTACTACACACACAATCCATACTAATCACACACACACATACATAGTTTTAAGACGAGGGATGATAAAGCTCATGATGCAGGGAGAGGACCTAGTAGCGATCAGTGAAGAGGCGGGGTCAGGAGCTATGTATCGACCCCTGCAACCACAAATAGGTGAGTACACACACACAGGCCCATACTAACCACACAACAGGCCAAATGTCTAATCGACCAGTGCCTTTGACAAAATGGTAACTAACACATATTACTTAAATTTAGATTTTCACCAAAACTATCTCAGCAACCTAAATTTACGTAATATGTCATTTTATCAAAGGCACTTGTTGATGAGACAGACCTAATTGTCTGTGTGGTGTGTGTGGTGTGGTTGAGCTATGAGCCTGTAGTGTATATGTATCAAGCTAAGATCACTTATTTGGAGCTTGCGGGGTCAGTTTCAGACTCACTAAGGCCCTCGCACTCTTAAGAAAAGTCTGAGAGAGTGGCAAGAGTTCTGGAAGTTGAGGAGTGGCAAGAGTTCTGGAAGAAAGGTTGAGGGACAGACTTCACGTTTCCTGCCTTCTGGGACCTGCCTTATCTACCCTTATATATGTATTATATATTTACCTGCTTATACATCTGTCTCATCTTGGTCACTCCACTTCCTATCTATCCTGTGGCTGAAGAAGTACTTCCTAACACACACCTCTCAGTGTAAATATCAAATTAATACCTAAGACTACTCAAATAAATATATACATTACCCAATTGGATTGATGACTCACGAAATCGTAATAACACTAATTACGGATGTTCTAAGCCAATTAGAAAAAAACATATTTACATAACAGTTCCCATGTGTCTTCGCCTATATGTGGTTGTTAGAGGAACTGGTCGATAGACACTTGGCCTGTTTTGTTAGTTGCTAATTATGTATACCTTAGTGTACATACACTGAGGGATGTACCTCATTGTACATACATCGAGAGGTTCACCTCAGTGTACATATACTGAGAGGTGTATCTTTCTCTGGTAATATAGTACATTAGGATTTAATTCATATCTTATGGTTTAACCCACCCTCCGTATTAATAGCTAGGAGGATTGCAGTCTTAATAACTCACAGTTCCTAAGTTTTAAACCCGACAAACTCTGTGTGTTCTTTCTCTGCTGTCTAACAAGGGCAGAATTTATGACATTTGGAAAGCTTTTTAACTCTGTGTAATATCTCGGAGGAAAACGGTTGGTTGATTAATAGAGTTTAAAGCCTATTGACTACATTAGGGTCATTATAGCTGCATGTCACCTGTACTCCACCAGCTAAGGATACTTTAATTCCTAAAATAAATAATAAGTAATATGTACAGGACTAACTGTTGACAGTGATGACCCCGGACTATTACCTCGGTGAAGAATTAGACACATGTACATCTGGGTATCTATATTTATAGACGTTTCGCCAACCAGTGGCTTTATCAATACAAATTCAAGAACATAAGAGAAAGACTGTAGAACTATATACAAAAGACGAAACGTCTACAAATAAAGATACCCAGACGTTGCATATGTACCTAATTCTTTCCCTTGTTAGTATCTATACTATTCATGTACAACTATTACCGCGGGTGAAATTAGGCTAAATGACTGTCTGATGTGCCGTCTGATAAAAATATCCGATAATCCCAGTGATAATAAGATTTTAAAGGAAATTTCTCTAGTACAGGCCTGGTCACAGACCGGGCCGCGGGGGCATTGACTCTTGGAACCCTCTCCAGGTAAACAGTATATTAATATATCTTGAATCTGGCCCTCGTCACTAAGATAATGACGTGCTTAAAACTACACATTTAGAAAGAAGCTTCTGTTATCAAAAATTAGTTTATTTTGCCCCTAATTGTCATTCAGTGCCTAAATACAATTCTAGAGTGAATTTTTGTATCTCAATGAATAATATTAGTAAAAGATTAAAAATAAGCTTTATAGACAATAAAATGAGGAATTATAATTATTAACGCTGAAATGATAATATATTTTTGGCCTGTAGGGTTAAAGAAAATTCTTTTTAGATATATATGTATATACAGTTTCAAGAAATTAATCCATAGCTTAGTGCAATCCTCTAGGTAATAATTCAATGTTAGGATGGACTAAGGTGTTTGCTATGTACGAGTTATTTATAATTAAATTATAGGAAAAGTAGAAAATATATTTACATCATTATTTCAGTATAATACAAATAGTATATGCTGACCAATTTTTCATCAGTGTTTAAAAATTCATTAAATAAATGCTATCCATTTATATGAGGCTAGAGATGAATATCATTAATGTTTTCACTGCATGAGAAAACTAACAGTTGTGAAATATTTACCGAAAAAAAAAATTCACAGAGATTGTAAATGAATAAACGAATGATTAGTTTTCATTGATTTTGGCACCTTTCAGCAATTACACATATGCCATTTAGTCAAATTCAGTGTCTAGCTTTCTGGACTTTCTCAGAGACTAGTAAACCTTTGTATATATATTTATAACTATGTTGTGTAAACTTCACAAAAGGGAACATGCAATCATTTTTCTTTTTGACAAATCTTTGGATGAGAAGACTGAAGACTTGCTGATTCTTCCTTCTACTTCATTAGTTTCCTCTGTTATTCCTTGGCCTTGGGAGGGTAGGAGAGAACATAGAAGACACGGCCACACTCGATAAGTCCTGCGAAGCATATGGCTGCGGTAAAAGCGAAGAGGATCTTGTCGAATGGACCTCCTTTAATGTGTACTGGCAGGTCGTTAGGCATCTGTAAAAAACGAATACATAGTTTTGTGTAGCATATGTAAATGGACCTCCTTTAATGTGTACTGGTAGGTCGTTAGGCATCTGTAAAAAAACGAATACATAGTTTTGTGTAGCATGTGTAAATGGACCTCCTTTAATGTGTACTGGCAGGTCGTTAGGCATCTGTAAAACCGAATACATAGTTTTGTGTAGCTCGATATGTAGTGGTACATTATTTGGGTCGAAACCTACCGGGGTAGGTCAGAGGATGCGTAACCATTTACTTAATCATCTATCTAATACCTGCTTCCTGACGAACAAGTACTGTTAAAGTGATATGAAGCTCGATGGTAGTGTTCCCTTCAAGGGGTGCCTTGGTGCTGGTGAAGGGCTCTTGATAAAAGGAAGTAGAGCTACTCTCCCCTTCAGTAGATCAAATTTGATTACGTCCCATTCACAGGCGCTATATGATCCCTACCAGTGTAGCACCTCCCCTCAGTATAATAAAGACAGAACGTTCGTTTCATAAACGAAGGAGCCAGGGTTCAATTTCCAGACGAGACCTTTCACTTGTTGCTCTTATACACCTAACAGTAAATAGACTCTTGTGGGTGAAATCCTGGGGAAGGAAATGGAAGGACTTTTATACCATATCTTGGGATGAGCTTTGAAATAAGATAGGTAGGATAGCAGATATTAACCTGTGAATGAACTGAGGTAGGATAGCAGATATTAACTTGTGGATGAACTGAGGTAGGATAGCAGATATTAACCTGTGAATGAACTGAGGTAGGATAGCAGATATTAACCTGTAAATGAACTGAGGTAGGATAGCAGCTATTAACCTGTGAATGAACTGAGGTAGGATAGCAGATATTAACCTGTAAATGAACTGAGGTAGGATAGCAGCTATTAACCTGTGAATGAATTGAGGTAGGATAGCAGATATTAACCTGTGAATGAATTGAGGTAGGATAGCAGATATTAACCTGTAAATGAACTGAGGTAGGATAGCAGCTATTAACCTGTGAATGAACTGAGGTAGGATAGCAGCCCACACATTTCACCCAACCCGAGAACTGAACTCCCGGTCCTGTCGATTTAAAGCCGAATACTACCATTGAGCTATAAGTCACCTGTAAGATAAGATTTAAGATAAGGGGCTTTTAACAACCTCTTTACAAACGATTTAATATAAATACTGTGTTTAGATCTGAATGGCATGCTGCTGAAAACCACTTTGTTGAACAAGCTTTTATTGGGACAATATGATGACCCCCCCACCGGAGCTTTTCGTCATCTGACCGAGGCCTTCCGCTGGCTTACCGGTCCACCCCTTTAAAAAATATGGTTAGAATTATTCTCAATGTTTCGCTCTGTTAAGAGTGATTAAGATCAACACGTTTCGAAACGTTGTCTTAATGAAAGCTTGTTATGCAAAGCATATTTTCTTCACTATAAATATTTACCTGAAAGAGCCTCATTTTCTTTTTCAAAGCTTCAGGAACAGGAGCGAAATTTCCTTTAGTAGGAACAGGATAGTCAGTGACTTGGAGCTTAGTGCCTTGCATGTACTGTATCGTCGGGCCCTCAGCACCCTTGCCGAATTTCTGCAATTGTGAGGGAACAAGTGTATCAGATATTTTAATTATTATTCTGCACGACTCTGAAAAAAATATATAGACCAGAAAGAAAGATATCTGGAAACATGAATTATCAAGCACATAAGGAACGTCAGTTGCATATATAAATTCCGCTGTATTTCAGTGCACACAAAACATAAAATCTCATTTTGACTGAACCCGATGCACCATCACACATAAAATAGGATGCAGCTGCAAAAGATATATTATAGAATAGGCGTTCATTGAATCTATTCCTAATTCGCATTCAGGTAAGGTAAGGTTTGCCAGAAACAGACAAGTGTTTCCTGACACGGGTCTTAGTCAGATAATGACCCGCCGTTGGAGCTTTTGGACATCTGACCGAATCCTTCCGCTGGCTTATAAAAAATTATGGTAACAGTTATAACCATTTAGTAATGGGCATCTAGGCCGGGTATACAGGTATATATGCCGTTCTTTATACCCAGTGTTCAAAAACTGTCGAATTATCTTAAAAATACATTTGAATTGTTTTCTAATAGATTAATAGATATATTCAGTTGAATTAACAGTGTAGCTTAATCTAATTAATTCTGTGAATAGTCATATGGTTGGTTAATTGGGATTAAAGTAAGTATTACGAACCCGGTCTAATGCTGCATGCCACCCGGTCTAAGGTTGCATGTCACCCGGTCTAAGGCTGCATGTCACCCGGTCTAAGGCTGCATGTCACCCGGTCTAATGCTGCATGTCACCCGGTCTAAGGCTGCATGTCACCCGGTCTAAGGCTGCATGTCACCCGGTCTAAGGCTGCATGTCACCCGGTCTAAGGCTGCATGTCACCCGGTCTAAGGCTTCATGTCACCCGGTCTAAGGCTGCATGTCACCCGCTCACCATCAGTCAAAAATACTTTACTAATAAAACAAAAATAAATCAACGGCAATTAAAATTGGTTTTATAAGATTAAAATCGTGGCAATTAAAGGGAATATCAGGAACCAGACTCACGAAATCGTAATGACACAATTGTAAACAACCATAACACGGTCTGGAGTTTTGAGACTCTGACCGCGGGTTCGAACCCCACCCGTGGTATGGTTTGATCAAGAACCAGATTTTTAAAATGTTTCTACATGAATGCTACAGTAAGTGGTGCGAACGATTTTTGTTTAATTGTAGCTATTAAGTCTTCTCCATAGCCTAGGATAAGTTTGAGAATATGCGCATGGCAACAGAGTATTGGACGTCGGCTCATCGCCAACAAGTTCTCACGGTCACACGCACTTTACCATGAATGAAGATGGTCTAAGCAATAACATAATACACTATACCCACAGCACGATGCAGCGTACCCACACTTACACTTGGTGTATCCAGAGGAGAAGAGGCGCTTAGCTTTCCTGTAAAATTGCTAAACTTGTAATTCATGGTTGGTGTCTGTGGCAAGAGGATGTTGTAGGTGAGGCTGGTGCGTGGGGGGTGATGATCCCTGGGGGGGGCTGTTGTTGTGAGGGGCAGGCAGGGTAGCAGCAGTAAGCAAACATGCCAAAGTTTCTGATAACCACCTAACACGCTACTTACAGCAGTTCCCGCTAAACTTTAATGTCACTTAGACCAGGCTGGGCCAAAAGGTAATCGCGATATATCAGTAAATCGCAAAGTAATTTCATGCAGATGAGAGAACGAACGAGCAGTATATCCGTTTGTTTTTAGGTTAAAATTTAATGAAAATATAGTTTTGTCCATTTGGCAATATATATTTATTTATGTATTCACCATATTTTTCTTGGTAATTCTATGTATGTATATTTATATATATATATATATATATATATATATATATATATATATATATATATATATATATATATATATATATATATATATATATATATATATATATATATATATATATATATATATATATATATATATATATATATATATATATATAATATATGTATGTATATAGTATAATCGTATAGGGAGAACATTAGGAAAAGTAGATTCCATCTCACTAAAATGTGGGTACCCCTTATTTAGGTTGATTTACTACCAATAGCATTAAGGCGTGGGCTCTTGTAAAAAATAAAATTGCAATGATAGAAATATTAAATCTTATACTATAATCTATAACACTTTAGAGCGGGTCGCGTTGCTCAACACTCGTCCGAAGATCTTAGTGACCTCATCTTCACCATAAACGAGGTCAATACAACTGTACAGAACACTATAGTTTAGAATTAGGGGACACACTGCGTATACACACCGAGAAGTGTATATCTCCTGGTGTACATACGCTGAGAGTTCAGCCCCTCTTAGGGATTAAGGTATTCTTGACTGGCAATGAGGAGGTGACTTGCAGCCTTAATAACGCTCGAGTAGTCGATGGCCTTTAAACCTATTAACCAAGCAACCAAGGGCTAATCAATCGATCGCGACAAACATAATTCAGTAAATATACGTGCTCATTTATAGACATGTATATAATGTATACACACACGGTTAAACACATATTTATAGACATACACATTTGTACACACCTGGGCGAATGATCTGTAGAGCAGTGCTCAGCGAAGTCGGTTCACAACTTAAAGGGTCTGAGGTTTAATTCTCGAGAAGTGTGTGACTTATAGGCAAGTCTCCTTACACCTGCTACCCTTATCCACCTAACAATAAACAGGTAAGTGGGTGTCAGGCGACTGTGATGGGTGGCATCCTGGGCAGGACGAAATGTATGGGCAAGTCTCTTACGCCTGTGGTCACTTCACCAAACAACAGCTGTTAATGTAACTATAAATGGGTAGTCATAGAATTTTATACACTTATATAAATATACACATTTATACGCGTTAAATATATTTAAACACATAAATAGGTATGTATGTATACACACATATCTATATATACGCACACATACATAAACATCTATGAATATACTC
>WNWK01004804.1:85000-132176 GCA_009830355.1 Cherax destructor
CATCCAAAAGTGCTTTGCCAAAATTAACTCATTCCTTTCATATTGATATATACACTGAGAGGTATATATTTATATGCGTATATGCTTAGATTGTCTAGTTTTGGGATTAAATTAACCTTTATTTAGTGGAGAGGTGATGTGCATAATTAATGACCCTCATGTAATTGATAGGCTTTAAATGTAATAAAGTAATCATTCCTTTTTATGTCCTCAGTGCACATGAAAGGAGAATAATTTTGTGATTTCACTCCTGTGGCTCTTATTATTGAACAGCTGTGTAACTAAAATAGTGATTCAAATGATGGTTAATAATGTTTAAAGCCTATAGGCTACTCGAGGGTCATTAAGGCTGCATGTAAACTGTTTACCACCAGGCAAGAATACTAGAATAGGGATCAAGGTAGAATGTCAGTGTGTATACACTGAGACATGCTCCTATCGGTGTATATATCCTCTGTGACATTCTGAAAAAACAAATTTGGTGAATAAAGTGAAATGAGATACTGATCACATCGTGAAAGTGATTTGTGTCAGCAATATTATGGACACAACCTGTGTCCATGCAAGTATATGTCCTGCCAACACACCTTTCATTGTGATGCTGAAGCAATAAATATGGTGAACAGTAGGACAAATATGATCAAGAAAAGAACATACGTATATATATATATATATGCAAAAAGATCACAGTAATCAGGTGATATCAAAATATGCAAAACAACCACTATGAAAAAATAGAGGAATTCCAAGCGCTTTCGTGACTACTCACATTATCAAGGAACTATAAAAGGAAACATGACAAGAGGACTTATATAAGGGGTGAGACTACACCTCACAGTCACATCACACTAACAAAGACTACACCTCACAGTAGCGTAACATCGCACGACTCTGTGAAGAGGAAAAACAAGAAAGGACCTGAAACTCTTCCCAAGAATTAAGATTAGTCCAATTTATCATTAAATTCTTCCCAAATTTTATTAATTATAAAAGAATCCAATTTATATAAACCAAAGAAATATTCATATTATTTTCAAAACTGCTTTTAATGAAACATGATTCTATTATATTTCTCTCAACCATGGACTTGCTTGATACAACCTTCTCAGCATTTTGAAAATCAATTGGATGGTTAAAGTCTCTCACATGAATAAATAGAGCATTAGAATCTTGTCCAGTTCTAATGCTATATTTATGTTGTTTTAATCTTAGTTCAAGACTTTTACCAGTTTGACCATAATAAACTTTATCGCATATTTTACAGGGAATCTTATAGACACATCCGTCAGCATTTTGGGGAATTTTTTATCAAAAGTCTTTTTACTGTATCAAGATTTTTAAATACAACTTTGATATTAAAATTCTTAAGAAAGGAAGGCATATCAACCAAGTTTTCATGGTAAGGAGAACCAACATATTTTTGGTTGAATAAGGTTGGTTGTCCCTTTTGGGATTGTAAAAAGTATTCCTAGCTATTTTAAAAGATTTATCAATTATGTTTCTAGGGTATTTTAAATCATTAGCTATTTCAAAAATTTTAGAGATTTCTTCATCTATGAACTCTGGACTACAAATACGTAAAGCTCTCAAAAACATTGAAGAAAAAACCGACACTTTAACTCTATATTGATGTGAAGAGTAATAGTGTACATAGGAACAATTATTTAAAGGTTTTCTGTAAATTTTAAATTTAAAATCAATGTTACCCTTAATAATAAAAACATCTAGGAAGGGCAATGAGTTATTTACTTCGAATTCAACAGTAAAATTTATAGAATGAGCTAAGCTATTTAATTTAACAAGGAAATGGTTTATGTCTACATTCTTAGGCATAAGGCACAAAATATCATCAACATATCTATACCACTTAGCTCTATTGGGAAGGATAGTGTTAAGCAATCTTGTTTCGAAAAATTCCATATATAAGTTACTAAGAACAGGTGAAAGAGGATTGCCCATTGCCATACCAAACTTCTGTGTGTAAAACTCATCATTAAATACAAATTTTGCATCAACAATACAAAGTTTAATAAGTTTAATGATAGTAGGAACTGGCAATGGTAAATCATAATTAACCAGTTCTTCAGATAAGAAACTTAGTAAATCATCAACTGGAACTTTTGTAAACAAGGAGGTAACATCAAAACTAACCATATTGAAATCATTTAAATCAGTCAAGGTGCTTAATTTATCAACTAAATTCTTGGGAAGAGTTTCAGGTCCTTTCTTGTTTTTCCTCTTCACAGAGTCGTGCGATGTTACGCTACTGTGAGGTGTAGTCTTTGTTAGTGTGATGTGACTGTGAGGTGTAGTCTCACCCTATATAAGTCCTCTTGTCATGTTTCCTTTTATAGTTCCTTGATAATGTGAGTAGTCACGAAAGCGCTTGGAATTCCTCTATTTTTCATAGTGGTTGTTTGCATATATATATATATATATATATATATATATATATATATATATATATATATATATATATATATATATATATATATATATATATATATATATATATTAACAAAAGAACATATATATCAATAATGCTAAGAATACAATTAACAATAAATCATGAATCGACCCCTGCAACCACAACTAGGTGAGTACAAACACATCGACCAGGGAAGAGGCGGGGCCAGGAGCTATGAATCGACCCCAGCAACCACATAGGTGAATACCTATAGATGAATAAACACACTCATAAATCAGCAAATTACATTGTTAGAGCGTCAAGATATGACTTATTTGCTATTGTAAACTGTGTGATGGAGCGAGGCACCCCGTGAGGCACCCCGTGGGGCACACAGAAGAGCTGCCCGTACAGGGTGTGGAGCGCCGTGGTAGCGACCGGCCTCACGGGGGACACTAAAGATGGAGGAGACGGCTCCCCGTGTTTTCCACGGGAGAAAATCTTTGCGCAGTCACACTCGAGTAAGGATTTGTGTCAGAGTTAAACTGGACTTTACCTAGGACTGCAGTGCCGCTTTTCCGTTTTTTCCGGGGATATAAATCACAAAGTATTCACATGTGAAACCCAAATGCGAACCACTTGATTAGCAAATCCGGATTTCTTTCATTAAATCGGTTCTAAAGCCTCTCTGTCATTTGTATGTGCAACTGAATTGTTTTGGTGACGTCTGCCATCTTGTGACTAAAATAATAAGAAGCTACCATAGTTTTCTGTAATCAAAATCTTATTTTCTAGGTCATGGATAAAAAGGAACAAGAAGATTCTGAAGGTGATCCGGTTGAGGATTGTGAGAGAAATTGTTGGCTGAATGATCGTGTTTTTAATATGTTGATTTTTTACCCTAATACAGTGCTTTATATTTGATTGGGCATTATGTCTCCAGAATGCTTGTTATATCAGTGGCCAGTGAGTTATAGCTTACTATTTTTAATTATCATCATTAATCATAGTTTTCTTGGAGATGTTAAGTGTGTTAGACAGCCTAGTGTCTATCTCCTCAAAAAGCAGGTATGCCTGCATATTATAATTTATACTATAACATTTTAAAATACATCGTTAAATGGGTATCTTTCCGCACATATACAGTGAGGGTTTAATTCCTATTTTAGAAATCTAGTTATCCATGGTATTAGCGTTGACTTGGAGTGCTGTTTCAGTGACCCTCTTGTAGTCCGTAGGCCTACAGTTTGGCAAACTAACTTAAAATAGTACAGTAATAGCGTCATGGTCTGTGACCTGTGTGCTGGTTCAAGCTTGCTTGACTGAGAAATATAATTCTATATTTGTTTTCGAATTATATCACATATGTAATATACATCCTATTAAAAAGTAAAATAGTTCAGGATAAACAAGTGTTTCAAGATAGGCTGGTCAAATTCAGGAGTGATAATTAATTAATTAGTTTAGTTTTTTTTTTCGGATTAAAGCATTTCAGTTGGACTTTGAGCATTAAGGCTACAATTTACCTGTATACTAATAATAAAAAATACTTTAACCTCTAAGATATTACAATAAACTATCAGTGTATACCCAGACAGATGGTTGGTGTATTAGTAAAGTAAAGTAAAGTAAATTTTATTTCATTGCAATATTACATAGATATTTGTAGTTACAATCATAAACTGAAGTGCAAGGAGAGCCACTGACATGCCATGGCACTAGGGGCAGCTTAATCTAATGACTTATAGACTATGTACATAATGTTAGAGAAATTGAGATTTTTCCAGTTATATATTTGATTTCAAATTACAATATGATGATGTTACACTGTTAAAATTACAATATGATGATATTACATTAGGTTTAAAGAATAACGAATACGCTGCATGTCACCTGTACATCACCAAGAATACTTTAATCCCTAAAATATGAATTAAATTCTCAGTGTATGGCACTGAGAAATATACACCTTTTGGTGTATATACCCTTTACTGAGCGATATACACCTCTCAGTATATACATACCCTGTGTAGTCCAAAATAGATTGTCGGCAGAGTTTTTTTCCTATATTATTTAATGTTGCAAATCAATTTAATTCAAAGTATGTATGATCGCTGTTAATTTTTCAGTGTATTTCGTATAGCTTGTTATTTATTAAAATATTGTTAATACTTATAAACATATTATTATTATTAATGAGGTGTATTATAATGATTTACTGAAGGGTTCGTTGACACCAAGACTGTTACATGATTTAAATGGTAGATAATTTAAATTATATGTACCAAAGAGTTTTTTAATTCTTGTACCATTGATCCATGTGATTATTAACATTGTTTTAATAATCTGAGCGATGTATAATTTTCCTTTGTATTTAGCGCAATGACTGTCTGAAATATTATTAAGATTAACGCTAGTATGTCTTAGAAAGTGATAATATAAATATATAATGGATTATTAGTTATCACAATGCAATGAATAGTATATTTGATACATTAAATCTGATATACAGATCTAATATCCAGACATATTCACTGGTGGGAGCAATCTTGTCTACTATTCTCGCATTCATTTAAATCAATGAATCAATCTGTTATCATTGATGTTCATTAATATGCAGCCAATAGACTCGGGTCTGGCGTAATAGTCTACAAGACTAATGGTAGGTCTGCTGTTAGTATGATCATGTATTGTTTCAGGTCGAAATCGAATCTAGAACATAAATATTGTAAAAGTTAATTGAAAAGTTTCATGTTTAAAATTTAATAATATAATATTGCATATTCACACGAATTTTGCAGATATGCGAAAGGGAAGCTCCTGCTTACTTGCAATGTTATTAAATTCTATAATCTGTATTTAAGTGCATCATTATAGACAATACAATAAGCACTTCACTCCTTCATATAAACTGTATTCAACTGGCACTGCGTTTTTCAAACTACTCTCGAGAAGCTAATCACTAGTAATCCATTGCTTAAATAAACTGCAAATGCAACTAACTACCGAATACATATCTCTTTTGTGTATTGGCAAACAAATATCATAAACAAGATGGCTCTAAACACAAGGTCCATTAATAGGGCTGCATCTGTTTTTGTTGTCGCTTGCTCAGATGAGATTGAAAAAAATGAGTTGGGCACAAGAATTAATAAATGAGTTTCTTCATTATAAACTGAAGTGTTCACCATCCTAGCGGCATTAAAATTAATTCTTGACAATGAACCTGACTGCTTGATAATTACTGATTCCATGTTATCAGTGAGCGCACTTGGCTCGAATAATGGCTAATTACATGCTTAATGGAGAAGCCGGGTAAGGACAGCAGAAATTAAAATATGGAAGAAACTTTACAATTATCATGATTTTTTATGTCACACACTGATTTAATCCTACATGATAAGGTTGATGTATTAGACAAAGAGTACTCTGAAAGATGAATATAACTTTCGTCTGTCAATGCCAAAATATATTATTAGAAGGAAAATATATTATTATAAAGTTACCATTCTTTTATTGTCTATTATATGGCCAGTCATACACACGTAATTAGGCTTGTTATATTCAGGTATTCATATGGTTGCTCCAGTTCTCCCTTGTTTATTTGCTGATCCACCATAATATGTGCATTATATTGTACAAAGGAGGATGACAAAGTTGATCCCATGTATCAGAAATCTTCCCTATGAGGATAGACTGAGGGCCCTGAATCTGCACTCTCTAAAAGGCGTAGACTTAGGGGGGATATGATTGAGGTGTATAATGTGGAAGACGGGAATTAATAAAGGGGATGTAAATAGCGTGCTAGAAATATCTAGCATTGACAGGACTCGCAGCAATGGTTTTAAATTGGAAAAAATCAGATTCAGGAAGGATATAGGAAAGCACTGGTTTGGTAATAGAGTTGTGGATGAGTGGAACAAACTCCCGAGTACCGTCATAGAAGCTAAGACGTTGTGTAGTTTTAAAAATAGGTTGGATAAATACATGAGTGGGTGTGGGTGGGTGTGAGTTGGACCTGACTAGCTTGTGCTACTAGGTCAGATGCCGTGCTCCTCCCTTAAGTGTGTGTGACTGACCTGACTTAGTCAAGGCATTGGCTTAAGTCGGTGGGAGAATTAGACCTGCCTCGCATGGGCAGTGTTCCTTCTTTCTTATGTTCTTATCGTGGCCTGCCCGCTGAACCAGCGAAGCTTTTTTTTTGATCTATCACAGTAGAGTAGTAGGTTAGTATATCGTTACTATCATTTTGAATGTAAGATTGCAAGATCCCTTTCGATATGTTATTTAGGAGTCGATAAGTGTATAGTGATAGGAACAATAGCTTCATTGTTCCAGGATGATGTATAATTGTCTCGGAATGTTGGTGCTGTATTTAATACATTTTCTCTGATGTGTTAAGTAAAAGGACACAAATGCAACTAATGAGACATTTTATTGTGACAACGTTTCGCTCTCCAGGAGCTTTTTCAAGCCGGCTTGAAAAAGCTCTTGGAGAGCGAAACAATAAAATGTCTCATTAGTTGCATTTGTGTCCTTTTACTTAACATATTGTCGGTAATTCTACCAATATTAATACATTTTCTCTGATGTTTAGTGAAGTAAATTTTATCCGGTTTTATTTCTTTGTAGTGGTCGTCTGAGTCTTTATAGTAGATGTTCGCTTTGTTGTCGTATCCAAGTTTACAGCATTGTTTTGAGTGTACCATTGTCATAAATATTAAAATCATGACGCCAGTCATAATATTAAGCATTGTGATACGGTGGTTTATAAATGAAATAGTACATTTCTTATTAATTCTTCTGTATGTGTAATGTTTTGGAAGATTACAAGTTAGATTGTTAGGCGTTGTGTAGTTACTATGAGTTCTCACAAAGTATATGTAAATTTGTGTAAAGAACAAGGACAGAATAATTATAAATTGTGCATGACTGTACTATTGGTTGTTGGGTTGCCTATGCCATGTGAGTGACTACAAAGAACGCCATCTGTAGAGGCGAGTCGCTACTTTTCTAACGTCTGCTTCTTCTGTTCGCTATGGTTTCAGTGCTTTTCTGGTATCTTCTGTCTTGGGTGGTGTTGATGAGACTAATTACTTCACCATAACCATCAGGTGATGGTTGGGGAGATGTTGTCTGGCTCTGCCCGGGTTCATGGTGCCCAGATTTGGCCACCATATTTTTTTCCCGAACTCTCGGGAAGCAGGGTTAATTAGGCGTAAGCTTTAGTGGCCCTTAACAACCTCAACACTAGCAACACCCATAGCCTGCCATCTTCACTCGTAAATAATGTCTTGATGCTGCTGAGCAGTCCATGATCCAAAGAACTGGACCTGGTCTTCCCTCGAACCGAACTCATATTACCTCCATTTCCCCAAGTGCAATATGAACCCTTTCTTCAAAAGAGTTCCTTCCTTGGATCGAACTTGATTCCATACCATTTCTCAGGCGCTTTATGACCCCTACGAGTTTAGCTATTTCCCATAATAATAATAATAATAATAATAATAATAATAATAATAATAATAATAATAATAATAATAATAATAATAATGATTAGTTTCAAGTATTGTCTTTTTAATGGAGATGCTGAGACCACGTTGCTATCTTGGAATACCTCTAGCGGGAAGAGAAGGGTGTTTAATGGTGTGTGTGGAGCAACTTATGCTTCTGTGGCTCAGGGAAGTACGTGAAGCTGATATCCAGGTTGTAATGGCACAATAATTTGTGCGGGTGGTGCCATTACTGAGGTTGAGCGCTTCCGTTGTAGCTTGTATCACTTCGATTGTGGCTGGTAACACTTCCGCTGTGGCTGGTATCTCTTCCGTTGTAGCTAGTATCACTTCCGCTGTGGCTGGTATCTCTTCCGTTGTAGCTGGTATCACTTCCGCTGTGCCTGGTATCGCTTCCCTTGTGACTGGTATCACTTGGTGTCACCAATGGCCACTGCAGGAGATATACTGTATATTGTGGCTGATGGTTCTTTGTTGGAGGTTCTACCCAGGCATTTAATTAAACATAAGCAACATTTACTTGCTATATTGCAGCATTTGTTGAATATGTTGAAAGTAGGGCTTCACGTATGTTACAACTAGGCTTCCATACCCTGCTGGTTTTGGTTGTAAATGGTACGGTAATTCCTGTTGGGTATTAAGAGGTGAGATCAGGAAACGTAATCCTATAACATAGGATTGAAGAGTAACTTGAGTCCTATGTGTCCATTTGTGTATCATATCATTTATACTTTAGTTGGGTGTGACATCTATAGTTATAGTGTTGCTGGGAGAGGTCTGGTGTTGGTTGTGCTAATGACCTAGTTGTTGAGTCTCATTAAACATCAAAGAAGTCTGCGCAGTAAACAAGAGATGTGCTACTTCGGTCTTCTGATTCCGCTTCATCCATTACAATACCGACATGCTGTGAATAAAGACACTTTTGCATAGTTTCAAGACATTTATGAAAGGAAACATTTCGTTACGAGAGACTTGACTCACAATAACTGGAGAAGCAGCTTATGGCGAAACGTATTCTTTGCTAAATGTCCCGAAATGTATATAACGTGTCTTTATCCCGGCGGGTTCTCTGTGACTCTTTTTTCTCTCTAGCTTAAGGGAATCAGAAATGAAGGTATGTAAATAATGTTTAGAATGGTAGTTATATTTTCTCTCGTTGCTTCAGAGGCGCATGAGTTTCCCCGTCTCCTTAATATCATGTTTATTTTTCCCCTAGATCTACCTTGTCCATAATTACTATCGCATTTGCTTTGCCTGTTTCGTAAGGTGAAGTCCAGGATCTTTCCTTAATTTATGGTATAAATTAACAAATCTTTGATGACAGTTGTGTTGTAGAGGTCTGAGCAAAGCTCAGTAGATCTACAGATTCTTATCAAGCTCAACCTTTTTCACCCCTATTTTTCCAACTTTTTTTTCGATTCTACCCAAAGTGCTAGTTTCCATCACATTGCCTGATGGAGTGTTCAATTCGTCTCCAATGTTTTTTTTCCAAATCAGTAGTTTCCTATATCATTTGCAAGAGAGTGCATGATTATTGTTCTCAGTCATTCAAAGTACGTACTATCTTTATATGAAAGATTCCTGATAGGGTGTATTAATTTTGTCATCATTCTCTGTATGTTCTTTAATGGATTTATATCCAGTGTGTAGTATGGAGACAAGAACTACGCCGCACAATGTATATGAGATGATACTAGTGATGTATAGTGTAGAATAAATCTATAATAGAATTACTATATAATAAACTGAAAGAATGGTAACCCATATGGATCATTAAACGACTCGATAATAACAAATATCTTGGAGCTTACCTCATACCTGCCCAAGTAATATAACTACTCGACCACAGCAACATTAAATATATTCAGAGAATTTACGTAATCAGTATTTAATATTTTGACTAATAATTAAAATGTGAAACGTTAATAGTTACTTTATACTTGTAAGGTTAACCCGGGCACCCTAATATCTAGACGGTACAGGAAAGCCCACTGCTCTACTTAGGTATTTCCATAAGAGATAATATATAAACACAATAACAGGCATGATATTTTTTGGTGGTATACAGTACCGAATCAAGAGCTCTTCAGTGGCATCAAGGCACTTTCCTTGAAGGGAGAGTGAATTTGCAGCTTAGTCCTGGTATAGGGAGAATGTCATTGGCATCTCTGGGCGATGCCGGCATGAGGCTGGTTATTCTTGATGAATAAGACATATATGCGCAATACTCGAGTATCTTTATTGCCGAAAAGTTTCGCCTGCACAAGACGATTCTTCAGTCGAATACAGGCAAATACATTGGACTAGAAACAGTAGAAGAAGCTGTTTTGAGATGATTAGTCCCTTAGCCTTGGTAGGTCAGTCCCTCAAGTCTAAAACAGTTATACTGTCTCCAGCGTTATGTTCACCTGTATTCGACTGAAGGTGCCTGTTGTGCAGGCGAAACACTTGGGCAATAAAGATACTCGAGTGTTGCGCATATATGTCTTATTCATCAACAATAACCAGCCTCATGCCGGCATCGCCCAGAGATGCCCATGACATTCTCCCTATACCAGGACTAAGCTGCAAATTCACTCTCCCTTCAAGGGAAGCGCCTTGATGCCACTGAAGAGCTCTTGATGAAAAGAATTGAAACTACCCTCTCGTCTCCTTGGATGGAATATGGTTGCCTCTTATTCCCCTGACGCCGTGTGATCCCTGCAGGTTTAGCGCTACGCTAATGAATGAAGAAATAACTATTTTCGAGGTATACCTCCACCCTGAACTTGTGTACATCTTACAGTGCTATATAAAAACCCAGCTCTTATTGTGAACTGTTAACTCCAAACCATCAGCCACCCCTCTAAGCAAAATTAATTTTGCATCCTGCTTTCGTATTTGCCACCTGTCATTTTAAAACCCAGTAATAATAATAATGGTGCATAAAATATCAAACCCCAAAATATATAATAATTATAATATTTAACTACCTTCATCGCACGAGAGAAGGCGCGTGATTGGCAAGGCTTCAGGACGATTTTTTTTTTTTAGTTTTGCAAGTCACGTACAGTGTCCACCATGTAAATGTTAATCTTGCAGCGTAATTATCATCCGTTGTTGGGATTTTTAATACAATAACCCCTCAAGGAAGGTTCCTTGACGCTGGTGAGGGGCTCTTGATCTAGGGAATTGAGCCTGAATACCTTCCATGCCCCCCACAGGCGCTGTATAATCCTACGGGTTTAGCGTTTCCCCTTGATTATAATAATTTAATACAATAATGTTATATCCAGTTATTGATAAGACGTTGGTGAGATGATCAAGAAATTTGATATAAAGCTCAACCAGTAAGGGTCATACAGCGTCTGGGGAATTGGGAGGAAATCAGGTTCAATCCAAGGAAAGGAAGGCTAAGCCTAATTGCTTAAATCAAGGGTCTCCATCACAGGCATCAAGGCGCCTTCCTTCACGATAGATTGATAGTAGATCCCAGGTTCTCACTGCATACCTGATAGTCCACTCATAACATTCTTTATGTGTTCTGAGCTGTGGCGGACAAGAAAATTTCTTGGTCAGATAAAATGTCACCTGACGTTGGTCTTAGTCATATATGACTCACACAATGGTGCTGTGGTCTCATTACTGAATCAAGGCCAACTACTGGCTTACCAGTCCACCCCATAAAACATTCCGTATATTCACAAGATGCGTTGACTATTATTATGAGTTATGAGCTGTCATGTGAAAAGTTTAATCGAAATGCCATGGCGCCAGTAAGCAGGCTTCTAACCATTATATGTTAACTGTTAGGCTATTGATGAGCGTTAACCACTATATGAAATGCTGATGCATTTTTTTATATACACATTTGAATTTACAGTCTATGTTGATCTACCTTAGCTTATTTCAAACCCTGGCTCTAAGATATAGTACCTCACTCCAGGATACGACCCACAGTAGTTGAAAAACTCTCAGCTTCCTGTTTACTGTTAGGTAAACAGACAACAGGTGTAAAGAATTACCAATATGTCTCCTTCAGCCACGGAATCAAACCCGGGGTTCCTCGGTTGTAAACCGAACGACCTATTATTAAGCTACATGTGTGTGTTTGGTGTCTCCAATGTTAATTCTGAGTTATTGGCGCTGTTTAATAATATTGCAGAACTAAGATACTCATGGAAGACCAAGTAAGTTTTAAATAAATCACCTATGATCGAAAAGTCCGAATAAAGACGCGCTGTTCCAAGTGTCGGTGTCGGGTTTTTTTTTTTTTTTTGACATTTTCTTAAAAGATTTTTATTGTATGTTAGTTTTATCTTTGGAGCTCTTGCGTGTGCTGTATAAATTATTATTGCCAAGAGAGCTGAATGATCTAATAGTCAAAACGCTCTTCAAACATTAAAACTACCTACCTACACAGCACAGATTTATTCGTCAGGAAACTGGACAATTTTTTCCTAATACGAGTTTTTGTAAAATGATGAACTTTAACTGGTTAAACATCCGCTGACTAGGTTTTACATCTCATTCCCCTCAAGGGATGCGCCTTGATGCCAGTTAGGGGCTCTTGATCCAAGGAATTGGTCCTATCTTTTTATGATTACATTATTATTATTATTATTACGTTCATGGGATAGCACTGAACCCTTAGGGGTTATGCAGCGCCTGGGGGAATAGAAGACATTTAGATTCAGTCCAAGGAAAGGGAGCACAGGTCCAATTCTTTGAATCAAGAGCCCCTCACAGGCATCAAGGAACTTTCCTTGAGGGGTGGACCTATCTTTTATTTTCTTAGTACCTAATTAATCTCATTCTCCCCGGCGATGTGCGACCCCTGTGCTCCCCATGAATGTAATAATAATTTACATCCCATTTATAAAACCAAGGATCACTATCTAGTAGTTTTATGTACATACATAATATTGGAAAATTCTATCATTGTATTACAACATTGTCTGACACAGCAGAAATATGACCATTTTACACAATGCCTTGACCTTTTATTCAAGACACAACTTCAGGAACTGACATTCTTAATGGACTGCCTAGAGGAGAAAGTCGCCCTAAAATCCACGTCATCACACCTCTCCAACGCTAGACATCCTTCTCTCCAGCACTAACTATCTACGGGAGAATGTAGTTGAACTTCCACACAAATTGACGAAGTACCTCAAAAAAGTATATTTTACGGAGTTTGCTCCAACTGTCATCTATACTCGCCTAAAGCAACTCATTTGTTAGCAAAATGACCTCAGGTAACATCCAACATAAACTTTGACATAAGCATTATGAACCACAGCCTATGACAAAAAAAATGGGACGTACCAGCATTAACTTTTCCATTCGCCCTTTGTCTAAAACGGAACGGAAAGTTCAACCTAAATTTAAAGTTCTCCAGTGCAATACACAAGAAATCTGTGCATTTACACGTTATGGAAAAAAAAAACTACATTCGGTGACAGTTAATTCCAAGGGTGCTCTTAATTACCTCGGCTATTTCTGAATCTACCAACGTCATTCCCAGAAGATATATAAACGCACCGAAATAATTTGCGGCAAATGACGTTCCATCCTTGTAACCCCTGACAGTAGGAAGTGGAGTCTGTTATGAACTCTACCGATTATCAATAATAAATGACCCCTACAAGGAGACAGAGACACTTATAAACCCGTCTCAAGAACATATTTGAACAAGGCACCAGTTTTTACATATCACATCTATTCTTAAAAGGAAGCGAACAATATTTCATCTGATATTAATCCCAAATGATTCATCATATTTCCTGTGAACCAAACCACCAATAACCTTTCCAGTGCCTTAACAAAAATCAATATCAATATGGTTTTAAAAAAACATAAACGATTTAGTTAAAAATATAGGAAAATTGAGACACCACTGCCTGCGTTTATACTATATTACAAACACTATTTCACAGAATTCAGAAGTCTTGGCGAGGCTTATTCTTCACAAACCTGACACTGCGATCGCATGATCTCATCTATCTACCCAGCCGATATATATACACTCAGGTTATCTCATTCTCTGTATTAATTGACAGAGTTCTAGACGGGCAAAACATAAAATGTCATATTGGGTCTTATTTACATATTGAATGGTGAACACATTAATGACCCTTGTGTAGTTGATAGGCTTTAAACTTCAATTAACTAACGAATTAAAGCTAAATGATTGCCAGTAACTTGAGGGGAAAATGGACACGAATACATTCACAGGACACCTTTATCAAAGATGTTTCGGTCTTTTGACCTTGATCGCTTCAAATACCAGTATAAGAGGAGACAGGTTGTATACAGGGGCAAAAGCGTAGTAGTAATAGTGGAGGTAATCTTATTAACAGTAACTGGTAGTAGTCACTACTACTGGAGTAAGTAAGTAAGCATATGTGTAGAGAACATATGTGTAGAGAACCTAGGATAACCCAAAAAAGTCAGACAGAGTGACTTATTTCCATTGGGGTCATCAAAGTGCATTGAGAGAAACGTCTTCAAATAAAGGAACACTGCCTGCTGCAGTGTTCCTCCTTTCTTATGTTCTTAAATGAATGCATTCGTGCCTATTTCCCTCTAGCAAGAATATGCTAGTTTACTCGGTTAATTATGGTTCAAATTTTCAAATTTGTATACTATGTTAATTCTTTTGAATATTTCTGTCAACCCATAATAAAAAATATCGAAACTATTTGGGAGGTTAGATCGCTTTATATACTATATAAATGATTCAATATATATATATATATATATATATATATATATATATATATATATATATATATATATATATATATATATATAACTTATATCCTCTCAAGATAAATTCTTTGATGTTGCTGAAGGGCTCTTGATCCAATTAATTGAATCTTATTAATTCCCATTCATTGTGTCGTACCTGATTGCCTCCAATTCCTCAGGCGTTGTATGACCCCAAGGAGCGGTTACCCATGAATGGAATAATAATAATTTTAACTCTTCCTTATAACACTTAGTAACTTCTTAGAGGTAGGGTAGGTAACATTTTAAAATTTATTTATAGGTAGAGCAAAATTTCTTGCTAAGTTTAGCGGCAAGATGCAGTGTGTCAAGTCAGCTGGCTCCTCCTGCCACCTAGCAGCTCCTACCTAAACTGCTCACCTCTTTCTCCAGCCGCCGCTAGATGACAGCACTTACTGGTCATAGACAATGTTAAATAAAAGCAATTGATTTCCCCTGTTCCTCTGGATTATCTCCCCTTTCTAAGCAATTCTTCATTGGATTTAGGGTTATATATTTGAATTTCATTAATGGATGGTTTCTCTCTAATTATTAAATTTATTATGTAGTGTTCGCTCTTAAGTTATTCATCCTATGTTTATCACTTTCCCAGATCCCCAAAGGGTACGTACACCGAGAGATATTTATCTCAGCGTATATAATCTGAGAGTTTACTTTAATCTCTAGTTTGACTGGTGTGAACATATGTGCGACCTTAGTAACCCTCGTACAGTCAATAGGTTTTAAATCAAATTAACTAGCCAACCCTGATCCCCCCTGTCTACGATCATCATTATTCTGGTCTCATTTTTCCTGGAATGATAGCAGTGATACTGAGGGTCTGGTGAGAAGATCCGGTATCCTTGAAAAACACCAACATCTTTAGATCAAAGGAATATAATAGCGACAAGTTGATGGATAAGACATTTGTTTCTTATTCATCAGATAACCAGTCTTAATCGCTAAGACCACACCAGGCCTGTTCATTTGGACACCATTTGTTAGCTAACTATAGGCTGATGGCCCGTGCTAGATAAACCTACATATCTACCGACCGTTCCCATTATCACCATTTAATAATAATAATAATAATAATAATAATAATAATTATTATTATTATTATTATTATTATTATTGTTTATAATAACTTTATTTTAATTTATTTTACGACAATGGTACAATAAATCGAAGGCAAGGCCCCAATATACACAGACCCTCTATGCATGTTTTCCACGATTAGGAATATATTTTCGTCTGCTTACTTTCTCATCTTCCACCATATACAATTACGTATACATACACTATCATCACCTACGGTATCACCACATACACTATCAGCTAATTACCCTATCGCAGCTTACAATATCTCTATCTTCACTATCAGCCACCTGCATTCACCTCTGCTCTTCCCCTCTCCCTCTACCATTACCATTTCTTCCCCCTATTCTCTCCCCCTCTCTATCACCATTCCTCCCTCCTCGTGTTATTACCATCTATCACTCCACACTCTCACCAGCCCCTTCACCTCTCTTCCTGTTCCCTCTCTTTCTCTTTTCTGTATTTATTTATATTTCTGTTCACCTGCATGTCTTTCTCTTCATCCTTCCCTCTCTCTCTCTCTCTCTCTCTCTCTCTCTCTCTCTCTCTCTCTCTCTCTCTCTCTATCTATCTATCTATCTCTCTCTCTCTTAAGCTTTTAAGATACTAAACAAATCTGACCATCTGTCTGAAGTGCAAAGTGATTCGATAATGCGAAACAACAGCATGAAACTCCGAAACAAGAGTTGCAACACTAATGTGCATATAGGGCGTCTTATAGATAAAGGATACCAGAACAGATTCCCACCGAATTTGTAAGTGCAAAAATAACACAGTCCTTTAAAGAACTAATAGGACAAAAACTTTGTGAATATCGGATGAAACTAGATATAGCACAAAAACTGGTGCTGGACACTGGAACAGCCTTAAGTGTTTTTCATAAGGGCAGGTTTAGAAAGACGCGAGCAAACACTAAGACCCATTAGAAAACGTCTCGGTCCTGGGGCCTTGATCACTTCTAATATACAGAGATTAAAAAGACATATATAGGCGTAGAACGAGGTGTGAGTGACACATGGTGACCTGTCTGACACTTCATAAGGACTACTCAGGACAACCAGTTAACCATGGACTAGTAATAAATGGTAGAATTAACGACCATATGTTAGGTAGAAGGACATAGGTGCAACTGTGACATTTTATTATGACAACGTTTTGCTCTCCTGGAGCTTTGTCAAGCCTAACGTTACAGCGTGCGAAATGATGCCACAATGTCACATTAGTTGCACCTGTGACCTTTTACCTAGCAACCATGGACTTCCCAGGTCATAGTAGAAGTAGTAGTAATGGTGGTGGTAACTAGTAACTAATAGCTCTTGTGGCTAAAGTCCAACTCCACCTCCCATTTATCTATTAAATATCGATGCGCGTTTTTAGATACGTCATAGCAATAGTTTCACCCACTTTTTTTCCCAAGCCCTCAGTGTGACCGGAGGAAGTAAATGGGGGAGAGAGCCTTCTGTTACACTTTCCTAAGCTCAGTTATCCACACATTAGAGCTAGCAAGCTAGCCTTATATTTAGTCCTCAGCAGGCACCCCTCAATGTGCCCTATGTCTTTTGTTATGTTCTTTTCACATCTCTCTCTCTCTTCCCCAACCACAGCGCTGATTATTGCCATTAGTGAGACCGTAAAAAAATAATTTATATGTTCTCTAATCAGTTTTAATATGAGTGATAAATTCTTTGTCTCTGGGGACATTATGGAAACTGATATCTTCGTAGAACATAATATTACTGGCACTTATAATGTAACTCTGGCTAGAGCCTTTTACTGGTTCATTAATTTTCACGTCACAACGTAGGATATTTAATTTGAATCCAGAGGAGAAAAGTAATCATGTATTATTGGAAATTCTTCAAATGAAAGAATACTATGTATAAGAAAGTTATCCCTGCTCCTCAACCGAGACCTGTAAGTCCGTAGTACAGTGCTCGGCTCATAACCAAAAGAACACGAGTTCAATTCCCAGGAGATAAAATATGGATAAGTCTATATGCCTAGTGTTCTTGTTCACCCGGCAATAAATAGGTCACAATAAGTAGGTATCTGGGGTAGTCGATTGTAGTAGGTCGCATCCTGGGAAGCGGGGAAGTGTTGTGTACCCGAATATATAAAAAAAAAACTTTCACACTTAAGTCTATTGTATCGTATGAAACTTGTTAAATACTTTCACATAAAAAGTAAAAAAAAAATGTGGGAATAAAAAGACATTGTCTTGTGGTCCTTTCGTAACTGGATAAAATTGATTTTAAATAGTATCTCGTAAAATCCCACAACTTTGGATAACTATATTTTTCCGTGGATGCACGGTAGGCAAATACTTGGACGTCTTTTAAGGATTAAATACACCCGTTTTCATACCAGACACAGGATATGGTTTCCAATGTACTAAGCAACGCCAGTGTATATCTTCTGAAAGACGTTTCCCGGTTAACTATTCGTAAATTTAGGGTAATTAAGGTTAAATTAATCTAGCCTAGAATAACTAATACTTATTGGTGCTGACTTATATAGTCGATTGCTCGATTGCTTGGGCACACAGCTTACACTGAGCGTGTAAGCTGATACTATTATACTATTATGAAATCCGAGGGAAAAGCGATATGGAGGAAAATTTTATCCTTCAGTAGCCTTATGAATATGCTGGCTAGCCTGTGTGATCTTTACAACCAGGTCTGTGTATCCCTAACTTTACATAACCTAACCTAGAAAAACAAAGATTTAGTTTTAACAATGTTTAAATCGGCTGGAACCCAGCGATAGTTTGCCCATATGGACACGGACAATCCGTCTTGGAGGACAGGTTGTTCAGTGGTACATTATCTTTACACCCTTTCTCCTCATCTGCTTAATTAATATTGTTAAAAGCCTGCTGAATGTGACCGTAAGTTCCACAGTGACCTGTGTTGTCTTGTTTTCTCCGAAAACCTGCCAGTTTATTTCATTGTTAAATTGCCATTAACGTAGAACTTTATTGTCCCAGAAATTGCGACATTATATCATTACTACTTAGAATAATAATAAGTTGTAAACTTATTTTTTATGGGGTGAACCGGTAACCTAACGGAAGGCCTCGGTCATGACACAAAATCGTAATACATAACAAAATTGCATACAAGGTCATATGACCAAAAGCTTCACTTAGCAGCTCAGGACACACTTGTTATGTATCCTGACGAATAAAGTACTATATAATAATTAAGAGTTTCAGAATAATAAGTCATTTATTATTATTATTATTATTATTATTATTATTATTATTGCCCTTATTTAATATTACTACTAGTATGGTCATAGTCTTCCCCATCCAAGAATATTCCCCTCCCCCCTTTTTTAACTACCACAACTACCATCCCATTTTCACTTCTCATGATCCCTAACAAATCGGTAGTCCTCCCCAATCCTTCATCCTCCATTTCCCATTATTCATCTCCACAACCCTTTGCTCTTAGTTCCCTCCTACCGGTCCTTCACCCATTTTTCCCATTCTTCTCTCTTCCACCCATGTGCCCTCTCGTACCTTCCTCTTCCCATCCTCTCTCCTTGTTCTTCGCCTCCAAACTCCTCTCCCTTCCTACCTACGTCCTCATTTTCCTTCCATCTCCATTACCTTCCTTTCTTTTCATTCTTCTCTCATTGTTGCTTTCACTACTCTCCCTCTCTTCACACTTTTCTCTCATTGTCCTCCTCCAGCCCTCTCTCCTTTTATCTCCTTCCCCCTTTTCCTTAATCTCCCTCCCCTTCTCCCTCCAGCCCTCTCTGCTAATTCTTCTCTCCCTCCATCCCCACACTCTGCCATATCTTCTCTCATTGTCTTCATTCCGTCCGTTCTTCTTACTATTCTCACCATCTCCTTTCCCCTCTCTAACGATTCCCCCCTCTCCCTACCCCTTTCTCATCCCATTCTTCTCACTGTTCTTCTCCATCCCCTCCCTCCATCCCATTCTCCCTCCCCCCTTTCCCATCCATCCCCCACTACCTCCCTCTCGGCCACTGAGTACAATGACGCCGTTGCCAGTGTGTTATTTTTGGTTCGTGCTCCTGTGTTGGGTAATATATTTTTAAACAAAATTAGGAGCACAGAGAAAAGTGTTGGGGGAGGGGGGGGAAGAGGGAATGAAATAATTGTGTCAGTGCATATGTTATGCTTTTGAAGCAGAACTTGCAGACTTAGCTTATTCGGCAAGTCTCGTTTGCTAAACAAGCCCAATGTATTGTTGCAATCAGGTAAGGCAATCCCTATTCATGTTTTCTACATATTTTACAGATTTTTACATTTATACAAAGGTGTAAAAACATAAATGCTATAGTATGTATGTAGTGTTATTATTATTATATTCATAGGAAGCGCTAAATCCGTGGGGATCATCCAGCGCTGGGAAATGGGAAATAATCAGGTTTGTACCAAGAAAGGGGAGAGTAAACACGATTCCTTGGATTAAGAGCTTTTCACCAGCATTAAGGCACCTTCACCCTCCTGGATGGTACATTAGTGGCAAATTAAACACATTTAAAGAAGGATAACCCTACAGAATCAGTGACGCGAAAATCAGTCTGAACATCACAAAGTTAATATTTTATACCAACTAAATTTAGGCTGACTTGAGATAGGTTGGGTAAGATTAAGTTATATTACGAAAGTTTTAAACTTACTAAGACGATTTTTTTCGAAAAGATCTATTTTAAGGGCAGAAAACTCTGCCTAAAAGGGTAATAGTATGCAATAAGAGATACGCACTTATCCATGCATGTAACATTGAGGCAAATCGAATTAGAACAAAATTCCTACATGTCAGAGGTGAGACCATTAGGCTTTCAGTCTTCCTGCTACATGAATGTAACATACATTAATGAATTTACAGTTTAAAACAGAATATAAACAGTAATAACACAATGATACCAATAGGAAAAATAAAACAAGTGCCACTGCCAATATATTATTTACAAACTTATCATCCTAAATTAAGTACATAACATCGTCCATCTTTTTCCCATGTTCTGGAACCCAGGGTAACTTAACATTGTGTCACTAAAATTATCTAACTAGTATTGTGTCACTCAAGTTAAATAACCTGGGTAACTATTGTATTGTGTCACTAAAGTTAGCAAGTGATCAGGGTAATTTTTTTAATGTCACTGAAGTTATCAAGTGACCTGGTAACTATTGTATTGTGACACTAAAGTTATCAAGTTACCTGGGTAATTATTGCAATGTGTCACTTAGATTATCAAATGACCAGCTACCCTCAAGCCTCCAGTTGGAGATGACAGACGATGTTCGGAACTTAAGAGTAAACATTCAATAATACATAAAAAAAATATTTACAATCGAACATTTGCCCAGATTATTAAGGCAGTGTGCAAGGCAGTCTTTTACTGGCAATATCAGGCGATATTCTTCATTATGGAAGTATTGGAAATGACATAATGACCTTGATATCTAAGCTCTTAGATCTTATAAAGTAATGGTAATAATTATTTAGCTTGTTGAAGGTCCGAGCTACTGTTTTAAACATATAATATTTAAAGTATATTTAGAGTGTATCTCAAATAAAAGAATCAAATGCAAAGTATACTTTTAAAATTTATGTCAAAAGGGTTTTGCATGAACCGAGTTCAGTTTTGTCATTAATAAATCAGCGTGTATTTCATCACGGGAAAAACAATGTTAAAGTAACAACTCACCTAAGAATCTTGCCAAAACTGCTGCCTCTGTTATTACTCTTACTTGGGATACAATTTATGGTTTGCTGCTTCCATGTGCTGAAGATTAAATGGGCACCTCATGTCCAGGTAGTGTCCCGTTTCTGCTGCTAAGGGAGAAAATATAGTCCTTCAATGAGCGGAATGGCTCTTTGACTCAGGAACCCTTGTATAAGGGAAGGTAGCTCTTTTTTTTCTTTTGTCCTGGGATTTTCCAAGTACTTTCAGAAACTGTTTAGTGCTCTGTTCTTTAAGGTGGAATGATGGCAGTTGAATATGTAATATGGAAGTTTCTTAACTATTGAAATATAGGTATATTTTACTTCTATTGGCAGCAGTTGCTAAATATAAACGCTTTGCCCCTGCATGAAGCAATTGCTTAATATGAGCTAGAGAACAATTTTAGATTTGATGTAACCATAAGGACACCACTTTCCAGTTTGATATTATGTTATTAGTATATTTTTTATCTAAATCTATGGACCCCTCAAGTTATTTATTATTTTTTACCTACTCAAGACTTGGTGATACTACGGGATTTCACTGTGCTCTACTGCTGTTGTTGCTGGTGAAGGAGGCAGCGAATGGTGTTTATCTTACTTCTTTTGTGGGTAAGAGAGGACGTAGAAGACGCGTAAGCACTCTATCAGCCCCAAGAAGCAAACAGTAGCCGTGATGCCAAAAAGTATCTTGTCGACTGTACCACCTTTGATGTGTACTGGCAGTCCATTAGGAGCCTGCACGGAACACAGATGGTAAGTGATCTGAATAAACGGGGTAATGGAAAGGGTCATAAACCTTAAAATATAACCTTGACATGTACTTAAATATGTTTGATGTTAACACACAAACTTCTTACTAAAACAAGTGTGCATGACACAAGCGTGTAAACAAAGCATCGCGTGGGCGCACATGTGGAATCAGCCTGTTGATGATGTAAATTAGTTTACACAGTGTCCCGTCTTATTCATGAGTTAGGGACCATGAAGAGAGAAGCGCCTTGATGCTGGTAAAGGGCTCTTGATTCAATAAATTTGAACTCTTTTTCCCTTGGAGGATATAATATTGGGATTCAAGGTAAGAATTACGGGGACCATTGCCCTCGTGACCCGGGCCTATATCAGATTTACTTAGATGGAAGGGGATTACATAATTAAAAATTATTAACATGGAAAAATATATATCGAGTCCTAAGAAGAAATGTGTATGATTATATTCATGAGACAAAGAACGGCATTCCAGGTAGTGTTAAATATCTAGCATGTTTCACACAAATGGCGGTAATCAAAAACACTCTATGGTTACTAGTTCTCTCTTCCTGTAAATATCTACTTGAGTTTGAATAGGTTGAGCCACAGTTCTTGGTCCCGGATTATAACCTGTTACTCTTTCACTTGCCCTATCATTACCTGGAAGAGCTTCATTTTCTGTTGCAGAACTTTTGGCACCTCACCATAGACCTTTGCAGGCTGTGTGCTGAGCCTCACCGCTGGCACTCTCGTCTGTATGGCCTGTTAAAGGAAAACAGTGTAGAATACTTTCCCAGACTAGTAAATGCACGTTATAATAAAACGGATACATTGGTATATCAGTGGAATGAATTACAATAGAATGTAATAAGCACTTCAACCACTGGAAATTTAAAAAAAATATATATATAATGAACAAATTATTGAAAACGGGATACCACAAGCATAGCACTGCTGTTGTCTACAAATAGGTAATTAGAATTAGGTAATTTTACACACACATACGCACACACACACACCATATTCTCATTATCTCATTTGTTTGTTAATATTTTAATTTCTTTCTAATCTTATGGTATATAGTTATTAGGGGTCTTCATCTCCTTACATAATTATGCACTGAAAGTTTACTTTCATCTTTCACTAATTAAATTATACTTGAATGTGGATTGCGACCTTGATGATTCATGTGTAGACTAATCTTCAGGCCTTATTTAAACTTACATAATATTACCTTTCAATTATTTTTATTAAAATCAAGGGCACAAACCATACCACGGGTGGGGTTCGAACACGCGGTTCGAACCCCACCCGTGGTATGGTTTGTTTGCAATCGTGTCATTACGATTTCGTAAGTCATGTTCAAGGGCACAAATTATAATATAAAAAATCTTTATACCGATCCATCGGTGTCTAGCTACTTCTAATTAAATATATCTATAATGCACCATGGTGGTAAATTTTTATCTCAAGCCATAGGCCTATTAATAGAATTAAATTACACTAGAATTATATTGTTCTAGAAACTTAATTTAAACGTGTTAGACCTTATCGCTATTTCTGAATTCATCACTGACATTAAATCAATTATTTTCTTAAATTACATAATCAGTAAATTAAAATCACACCGCACTTGTTAATTATACCCTGACGTAGTTTCTGCTTTTGTGGAAAAATTGTTTTGATAGACTCTGCAAGTTGCAAAACTACGAGTGTGTCACAACGAGTCAAGGCTCACTCAGTGTTGGGGAAGTGAAAGCTACTATTTGCAAATATTTTCCATTGCAATACATTCCTTCTCGCCAGTGAGCACCTATATATCACCAGTATCTCGTCCTTAAAAGGGAGGGAGGGGGGGGAGTGGCTTGATGCTAGTGAAGGGCTCTCGATGTAAGGAATTGGAGCTATCCTTTCTGGGATTGAATCTGATTGCCTCCCCTTCCCAGGCACTACACGACCCTTACGGGTTTAGTACTACTCCAGAAATAAGATTAACCAATGTCTCATTATTGCGTTTCCTTAGGTCCGTCATTGAAGGTATTACCAGTACTAATGCTTCCCTGAAGTGGGAACGTAAATATAAAATACTTAACTAATTTTAAACTCACATTGGTTGCTTGCCGGGATGATCTCACACAAAGACGGCCTATGGTTGCACCCAGCTTGTGAGACATGACTAATATGTTCGGGAAATACTGCGAGTAGTTGGAGAGACAAGGAACAAGAACCAACACCCTTATCAGTGTTGCAGAGGTGCCCAGTTAGTGCTGTACACCTGCCAAGGCTGCCAAGTACAGTGTTTAAGCACTTCTTGCTACTCTAACTCATCGCTCAGCAACAATTATAAGCAAACGCATATTTATTCATCATATTAAAATTTCTCACAATTTAGTAGTACTGAAATTCACGATTGCATGGACAGGATATTTACACCGTGTGATACAGTTGCATGTGTATTTCTCAGTCTACACTAATATGCATCTCAGTGTAGACATATCAAGAGATTCATCAGCGTATATACACTGAGAGGAGTGTATCTCAGAATAGTATATAATTTAGGGAGTAAAATATTCATAATAATGTACAATTGAACTGGAAACTTAATGATCCACATGCAATCGAGTTCTAAACTTAACAAACTAATGATTACAAGTGAAAAATAAAGAAAATCTGTAACATCCACAGAAATATAATATTCTTGGACTAATACAGATTCATTATTTTAAAGATTTTTGCTGAGTCCTCAAAAACAATGGGAAACAATTGTTGAATTTCATAATTCTTATTCAATATATTTGCAATATAAAGGAATTTTCTGTTATATATTCATTGTAAATGGAGATTACAAGGGTAGTAAAAATTTTCAAGCCTATCTATATATATTATGTATGTTATTGTTATTCGTCTTTTTTAATTGAAGCATATTTATATTAAAATAAATGTGTTCTTATTTACATATATTCAATATAATATGCATGAATTTACTGATATTCAATATAATATACATAAATTTCGGAAATCCCATTGTTTCTCATTTTAGGTTAGCCTTAAAGCCCATTGACTTTATGCAGTTCACCTCTGTGCAAAGGGGAAATAGTATTTTAATTCTTAAAATATTGATAAAAATAAACTGTATTAATATACAGAGATACACAACTTTTGGTGTATATATGCTAAGAGATGCATTCCTCTCGGTGCTTATACAAAAGATACACACTGTTGGTGTATGTACACTTCCGCATTTCAAATTTAGCGGGGAGATGCAGGAAGGCGCTAAGCTTAGCAAAGAAGCGATGACTTGGCAACGCTTGGACGCGTGTGCTGCTACCTGCCGGCCGCTGCATCAACCTTCCTATGTTTTTACTGTAAAATCTTCTTCCAAGCTTCATTTAACTTCTTTATCAACTATACCGTTAGAGTAATGTTGCATTCCAGTGTCCTTACCGAACTCTGGTTATAAAATAGCATTAAAGTAATGTCTGAGTGTTCACAACACTATTTTTACATACAGCTGGTCACGTAGGCCCGCCAGTATTACCAGCTCGGAAAACTTAATAATTTACGTAACTTTCAGTTTTATAATTATTCCAGCGTGTTGACTCGGTTTAGTTGTTAATGATCTCAGTAAAACTGACACACTTATATCAGGCTTTTATACATGTTGTTCTACTCCCTATTGTATTTTTGTCAATGTATTTTGTCTTTAAATAAAGTCTACATAGAATATAGGGGGTGGTAGAAGACAATATTCAAACAGCTCCAGGGAGAACCTTGAGTTTTCCCTCAAGTAAGTTTACGTATTTTTTTTTTCTGAGGGTGAGGGTCCCCAGCACTGTTCCAGAGGTGGTACTTCCCTATATTATATATATATATATATATATATATATATATATATATATATATATATATATATATATATATATATATATATAAATAAAAGAAATCGCAGCCAACATGGTGACCGAGTTTGAAGAATTATGCTTCATGACAGATGGGACCCTCATTGTCTTTTGAGACATTTATTGAATTAATGGTATATAATCATTATTTCGGTAAAAAATATCAATCACCATCACCAGGATTCAGTTCTGGAACGTGTATATTGTGTATTGTTATATCATATTCCAGGAATGAATGCTGATGATGGTGATTGAATTTTCACCTAAACGATTATATTCCATTACTTTAATAAATGTCCAATGAAACTGTATGTCCTTCCCACCTGCTATAAAGTATTTAAACCTACTTTATAACAGATTTTAACGTATGCTAACCATCAAATTAATGTAGGTAAAAAAAAGATAAAAAAGAAAAAATATAAGCACAATAACTATACACTCGCCTCTCACAATTACATAGGGAAGACTTGTTTCCAATGGTAAGGAGAAACTCCACTAGGACCAGTTCAGTGGTATTGGGTCGAATGTATAATACGGTGAAGGATTTCATGTTTATAGCGTGGTCTGTGACTTCACATTGTATGGCAGTAAATGTTGGTTTACCTAATGACCTATTTGTTCTAAGAGATATATATGCCCAAATGTTCAAAGATGTGTACTGTAGTTTAGTTGCGCTTAGTTTTACCAATACACATAGTGTCACAGCTGTGACAGTTATAATTATAGACTACAGAGGACTGTTACCTGGAGTTTACCTGGAGAGAGTTCCGGGGGTCAACGCCCCCACGGCCCGGTCTGTGACCTGTATAATATCTTTGAACTTAAAGACTTTGTATAGTGTATTTAGGTTTAAATATAATTTTAACTATCACCTGGGGATAAAATTCTTTTAACAGCATTTTGAGCTTATTTTTAAGAAAAACTATTTTTATCTGTGAAAGTTACTGGGAAATAAAGAACCGCTCTGTATTTTTTTTTTGGTCTGAATATTTATTAAAAGTAAAAAATAATGAAGAAGACTGAGAACCACTGAAATAAAATTAAAGATAATTGACCAAGGTCGTGACAGCCAGGAAAATGACTGGGTAGATAATGAGAACTTTCAAAACAAGAGAAATAATGCCAGTGGTGACACTTTAAAAATCGTTTATGCTCTCATTTGGAATATTGCTCAGCGTTGATGGCCCCGTTCAGGGCAGGATAAATATCAGAGCTGGAACAGATACAGAGATCGTTTTTGGCCCACATAGAGCCAATAAACCATTTAAATTACTAGAAACGTCTTAAAGTCTTAAATATGTACTCATTGGAGCCGAGGAGAGATATATGATAATACATACCTGGAAAGTACTTGGGGGCCTTGTCCTAAATCTGCACACTGCCATAGCAACGTGCTAGAGTAAGTTTTTACTAAGAAGAACTAGACACTATACTCAGAGTATGGTAGTTCCAATTCCATTGATTAAGAGCCCTTCGCCAGCATCAAGATATTCCCCCCCTAGAAGGGACAAGGTAAATAGTTCATGACTCAGCCTGATGTTATCAAGACAAGACCTAAGCTTATTGATTCGACGGGAATACATGAAGACTCACTCCCTTTAGTCACTGGAATTCCTCTCAGTTGATTATGATTATAATACGATCAAACGAATTCAAACTTAATTTTAACCTAGGTGAAAGGAGAACAAAGCGGAAATAAGTGTCCTTCTAACAATGTAGGACAAGTGTCTCCTGACCCGGGTCTTAATCAGATGATGACCTGTAAAGTGTTGAGGAACCTGCTGGCCCGCCGGAACTAGTGTTTGTGCCATATTTACAAAACATAGTAGATTCCTAAGATGCCTGCATATACCAACAGTATATCTTGTATTATTTAACAAAGGTTCAGTTACAGTGCATATAGGATTCCTTGTAAGTGGTATACGTTTAGTTTTATATAGCTAACTACATAATTCAGAATAACCAGGGGTATGTTAACGATTCTTGGGATGAATGTAAACCAGAGCACACTGGACAGTATCTTTCGGAAATCACGCGTGTCTGTGATAACAGGCTGCTTTCACTAATTGATTGTATCTCCATGAGTTGTGATGTGTTAGTGTGGAGAACTGACGGAATGAGGTCACACAAGGTTTGAGATGTGATAATAAGGATTAAAACCCAATAAATCATTGCTAGCAGGTAGCATGCTGGAAATGTGGAAGATGGACTCACTGATACGACCTTATAACACGAGAGATACGTACGTAGCTTATAATTATCATGCTATCAGCATGACCTCAGTAGTGTGTTAATTATCATGCTGTCAGCATGACCTCAGTAGTGTGTTAATTATCATGCTATCAGCATGACCTCAATAGTGTGCTACTTATCATCCTAACTGCATGACCTATGTAGTGGGCTAATTGTCGTCCTATCAGCATGACCTCAATAGTGTATTGATTATTGAAATTGAATATAGTTGAAACAATTCAGAGTTAAATTAGTGAGCATGGGTTTACTAAGTGAATATCAACACGGTTTTCCAAGGGTTCGTTCTTGTCTAAGAAATTTTCCAACTTTTATTTTTCCTAAGTACAGCCATGCCCCACTTTACAGAGCTTCGCTTTACAGCGAGCGTTTCACTAATACAGCGGTTTTCAATTATACCCATTCTTTATTTATTCAGACTTCCTACAATAAATATATTCGCAACTCATTATAAGCTTAAGGACGAAATTATGTGTGTACTATATATAATTTTTTTTAGGACTAGTTATATTGCTAACTTAATATATGATAGTATAAACATGTTATACGGCTTTTCTATGTATTTGAAATTGAATATATATATATATATATATATATATATATATATATATATATATATATATATATATATATATATATATATATATATATATATATATACTGTTTTACAGCAGTAGCCTGGAACCTAACCTGCTGTATAAGCGGGGCCCTCTATCTCTGAAACGGTGGTCAAAAATAAATAATACGATATTTGTTCATGTAGTCCTCAAAAGAACTTTGATGGAACTCTGCACAAGAAAAAGGTAAAAAAAAAAAGTCATGGCATAAAGTATTTTTTTATTTTCTAGAATTCTATTTTTGGTCAATATCTAACGAACATTCTCGTGAAACTGGGACCAGAGGCAAGTTGAAAGACAGTGCCCAGAAAAGTGGTTAATCCGAATACAGAGAACAAATTTGATTAAGAGGGACACGTGCAGTATAAAGCGATCCTTTATTGACGATGTTTCGCGCATGCTGTGGTCAATAGTGCAGTGGTCACGTCAATAAAGGATCGCAATATACTACATGTCTCTTTTTACCATCGTGTCGGTATTTTATACCATTTTTATTCAAGTTTTATTAAGAAAGCATTTCGCTCAGTGATAAAACTCTGAGTGGAACGTTGTCTTAGCAAAGTAGTTTTGTTGTAGGAAAGGGCTAAGGGGCGAGGACGCTTCGGTCTAAGTCGGACCGAAACGTCGTAAGTCTCAGTCTCGTATGTTCGGGTTATTTGTGTATATATCCAGTTTGTTTCAACGTTCACTCTGATTTATTCTTGATAAGATAAGATTTTTAACCCTGGAGGGTTAGCTAGGATAACCGAAGAAAGGCAGTGCGTCATAGAGGGACTGTCTGTTTTATTTCTGTTAGGGTCCTCAATCTTGCCCCCCAGGATGCGGCCCACACCAGTCGACTAACACCCAGGTACTTAATTCTTAGGTGAAGAGGACAACAGGTGTAAGGAAACGCGTCGAATGTTTCCACCCTGCCGGGAATCGAACCCGGACAATCAGCGTGTGAAGCGAGAGCTTTTTGCCACCAGACCACGGTACACGGTTAGTACCCGGTTCGAGGTTTTTGTGTCAACAATAAGTTTAATTTCCTGGAGCAAGGAATCGACCCCGCGTCCTAACAGGTGTGGGTTGGTTGGATGGTTAATTGGGTTAAAAGCCTATCGACCACACGAGAGTCATTAAGGCTACATGTCGCCTATTCACCACCAGTCAACAATACTTTAATCCCTAAGATAGGGAATAAACTAAATTATCAGTATTAATACACTGAAAGGTACATACGTCACCTTGTATATATCCGTTGTATGGGTTATTATAATCACCTCCCCGATCCCCTAACCTAGAGAGTATTCGGACACGGTCAAAGCCACAGACCCGGCTTCCTGGTGGACCAAAGTCTGATCAGCCAGGATGTTACTGCTGGTCGCACTCACTGGTCCTAACTGTTGTATATTATTTCTAAGAGAGGTTCCAACAACATGTCCTTGAACTTAAACAAGGAGAGTGAGGTTTTCAACTGTTTGTTTAATTTGTTCATTTAATTCAATATACTTCGTAGGTTTACGTAAACTAGCCTAATCTAACCAACAGGATGAGTATGAAGTGTATAATAAAACTATTAAACTAAATATATAAATTAACCCGGTTTAGCCTAACTTAACCCAATGCAACCCAACCCATCCTAACTTAACCACAAGAAAATAGTATTCTGAAGTGTACATAGAGTGTTAAAGGAAAGTTTGTTGCCTATTGATTGTTATTACTCAGAATTTTTTCTTATGGTTGTGATTCCTGTATACCATGGTGCGTGTTACTCAGTAGGTACCCCCACGTTATCCTCCCTCCCACTCAGTACTATGGTGCGTGTTACTCAGTAGGTACCCCCACGTTATCGTCCCTCCCACTCAGTACCATGGTGCGTGTTACTCAGTAGGTACCCCCACGTTGTCGTCCCTCCCACTCAGTACCATGGTGCGTGTTACTCAGTAGATACCTCCACGTTCCCCACCACACACTCAGTGGGGGCCCCCCCTACCTCTTGTCCCATGACTAAATTCTAGGCACTGTAATTGGCACAATTTCTAGTGTCATATCTGGCCATCCCGTCACGTTATGTCTGCGTGTGTGTACTCGCCTAGTTGTGGTTGTGGAGCTTCGAATTTCAGATCCCGGCCCCGCCTCTCAGCTACTCACCAACAGCCAGATACTATCCATGAACCCATGAACACTATCTGATTACGCAATTTGTATACATTACAACTTTATTTCGTTTTCTGCCGTATAGAAAACGTAGTTCACGCGTAATAAAATATTGTTATGCACAAAAGAAAGTCACTATGCAGTGCATTTCTGGAGGACTTGTTGCATACATTCATGAGGGAGAGGGGGAAGGGGGGACTTGGCCTTGTGAGGAGAAAAGTGATGGTAGGTGTATGTCCAGGTCCTCCTGTGAGTCATGTCAACATCAATCACTCACCACACTTGACTTCACAGCTCACGCACTCCCCTCCATATTGTTTCCTCGCCCCGCTCCTCAGTACCCGGTTCCTCAGTACCCGGCTCCTCAGTACCCCGCTCCTCAGTACCCACCTTCTCAGTACCCGGTTCCTCAGTACCCGGCTCCTCAGTACCCGGCACCTCAATACCCACCTCCTCAGTACCCGGCTCTTCATTACCCACCTCAGTACCCACCTTAGTACCCACCACCTTAGTACCCACCTCAGTACCCAGTCATACTGGACAGAATGTAAGACATTATTGACTAGTGGCAGTCATACTTTACAGAATGTAAGACAAGCACCTATAGTCAGTACCTGACCAGCCGGGCTGTGGTTCGTACGTCGGTTTGCGTGCGACCAACAGTAACAGCCTGGTTGATCAGGCCCTGATCCACCATGAGGCCTTTGTCACAGACCGGGCAGCGGGGGCGTTGACCCCCGAAACCCTCTTCAGGTATACTCCAGGTAATAGATCTGCGAAATTTAATCTGAGCATATTGAAAAAATAAATCTCACAGAAATATCGCAGCCAGTGGGATCCAAACCCACATGTGGAGGCTACGTGACGTTATGTTGAGCTAAGCCACACTCGTGGATTGCATCCAGACATGGGTTCGAATCTTGCTTGCTGCGATCTTTCTGTGCATATATTTTCATTCTTGTTTCTGCGAGGTGCATTGAAAGTATAAGTAAGTGCATACCGAATGCCGGTAATACGTGAATCATATCTCGTTTGCAAATACCAACTGAGGCAGTTCAAATTTGCTGTCATACTTGTACAGAGCTGAATGACCCTAGTGGGTTTAGTGCTTAGTTATGATAATAATAATGTCATACCTGTGACTTGTGATCGGTTTCTAATTTTTCTACTTACAGGAGGGCCCCGCTTATACAGCAGGTTCCGGGCTACCGCTGTGCTAAAATCTCTGTAAAGTGAAGCCTAGCCTTTTTTTCACTTTCAAATGCATATAAAACCCTGTTTACACTATCATATATTAAGTGAGTAATAGAGCTAGGCCTAAAAAATGCACATACATTACACTAATTACCTAAAATATTTTCAGCTTTAGCTTATAGTGAGTGGTAAATGTATTTATTGTAAGAAGTCTGATTAAATGAAGAATGGGTATAATTGAATACTGCCTCATTAGCGAAGCGCTGTAAACAGGTCACCTGTATATCATGTATAAGGTGGATTACTATTATCCAGAGGAAAATGGATAGATTCCTAAATACCTGATCAGCCAGGCTGTGGTTCGTACGTTGGATTGTATAAGACCAGCAGTAACAGCCTGGTTGATCAGGCCCTGATTCACTGGGAAGCCTATTCTTGAACCTGGCCACGGGGGCGTTAACCCCTGGGACGCCCTCCGAGTAGGTAGACTAGGTATGTAGACTCCTGCATTCCGTCCCCGGTCCAATGTCGGGCTGCCGGAGTAGCTTGCCTCATTAACCAGGCTTTTATTGTTGGCGACCCGTTGACCCACATATCCATCTATTGATGTAGTGAAACTACGACTACCATGAAAGAATTTTAACTCATCTCTTATGTAGTGAAACTACGACTACCATGAAAGGATTTTAACTCATCTCTTATGTAGTAAAACTACGACTACCATGGACGGATTTTAACTCATCTCTTATGTAGTAAAACTACGACTACCATGGAAGGATTTTAACTCATCTCTTATGTAGTAAAACTACGACTACCATGGAAGGATTTTAACTCATCTCTTATGTAGTAAAACTACGACTACCATGGAAGAATTTTAACTCATCTCTTATGTAGTAAAACTACGACTACCATGGAAGGATTTTAACTAATCTCTTATGTAGTAAAACTACGACTACCATGGAAAGATTTTAACTCATCTCTTGATGTAGTGAAACTACGACTACCATGGAAGGATTTTAACTCATCTCTTATGTAGTAAAACTACGACTACCATGGAAGGATTTAAACTCATCTCTTATGTAGTGAAACTACGACTACCATGGAAGTATTTTAACTCATCTCTTATGTAGTAAAACTACGACTACCATGGAAGGATTTTAACTCACCTCTTATGTAGTGAAACTACGACTACCATGAAAGGATTTTAACTCATCTCTTATGTAGTGAAACTACGACTACCATGAAAGGATTTTAACTCATCTCTTATGTAGTAAAACTACGACTACCATGGAAGGATTTTAACTCACCTCTTATGTAGTGAAACTACGACTACCATGAAAGGATTTTAACTCATCTCTTATGTAGTGAAACTACGACTACCATGAAAGGATTTTAACTCATCTCTTATGTAGTAAAACTACGACTACCATGGAAGGATTTTAACTCACCTCTTATGTAGTGAAACTACGACTACCATGGAAGGATTTTAACTCATCTCTTATGTAGTAAAACTACGACTACCATGGAAGGAGTTTAACTCATCTCTTATGTAGTGAAACTATGACTACCATGGAAGGATTTTAACTCATCTCTTATGTAGTAAAACTACGACTACCATGGAAGGATTGTAACTCATCTCTTATGTAGTAAAACTACGACTACCATGGAAGGATTTTAGCTCACCTCTTGTGTAGTGAAACTACGACTACCATGGAAGGATTTTAACTCATCTCTTATGTAGTAAAACTACGACTACCATGGAAGGATTTTAACTCTCCTCTTATGTAGTAAAACTACGACTACCATGGAAGGATTTTAACTCATCTCTTATGTAGTAAAACTACGACTACCATGGAAGGATTTTTAACCCACCTCTTATGTAGTAAAACTACGACTACCATGGAAGGATTTTAACTCACCTCTTATGTAGTAAAACTACGACTACCATGGAAGGATTTTAATTCATCTCTTATGTAGTGAAACTACGACTACCATGGAAGGATTTTAACTCACCTCTTATGTACTGAAACTACGACTACCATGGAAGGATTTTAACTCACCTCTTATGTAGTGAAACTACGACTACCATGAAAGGATTTTAACTCACCTCTTATGTACTGAAACTACGACTACCATGGAAGGATTTTAACTCATCTCTGCCAAGGAAATTGATAAGGAAATGTTACATATTTTTAAAAACTACTGAGAATCTTGCAGGAAGGTAACGGTAGGTGTTTAATTAATAGGAGAAAATAACATTCACGCGAAATCGAAATACATGATTCCATCATGGCTGAGCTTCAGCATCACGCGAGGCAAGTGGAAACCTGATACTATAAATTCGTGTGGCTTAAAATCGCTTGTTAAGACACTGGCTTAGTATATATGCTTGATGAGAAAATAGACACAAATGCAGTTTAATGCGATCCTTTACTGACCACGTTTCACATATCTGACTTGATAAAGCCCACTGTGTGGGCGAAACGTAGTTAATAAAGAATCACATTATACTGCATTTGTGTCTTATTTTTCCATCGTGTCGTTAGTTTATGTCATTTATCTCCATAGAGTAAGTAAGTAAGTTTATTCAGGTATACACAAATACAGTTACATAGATTATCATACATAGCAGCATATGTGTGGAAACCTAGGATAACCCAAAAAAGTCAGAGTGACTTATTTCCATTGGGGTCCAGGAGACAGAGTAATGATACTAAGTTTTTTACTCTATTAAAATTATTCTTTACTTTGAAAGTGAGATAGAAATACCTCATTAAAATAATTCTGTACTCTGAAAGTGAGGCAGGAACTCATCAAAATCACTCCATACTTTAAAAGTACAACAGGCATACCTACCTACCTGGTGGGTATTCTGGGGGTCAACGCCCCCGCGGCCTGGTCCACGACCAGGCCTCCCGGTGGATCAGGGCCTGATCAACCAGGCTGTTACTCCTGGAGGCACACAGTCCAACGTACGAATCACAGCCCGGCTGATCAGGAACTGACTTTAGGAACCTATCCAGTTCCCTCTTGAAGACGGCTAGGGGAAAAGGGGGAGTCTCTGGTAAATACCCGTTATGTATGATAAGAGGCTGCTGAATAGTCTTGGGGACTCAACGCCTATTATGTTGTCTCTCAGAGTACTTGTTCCGTCTACCGAGCCTTTTTGGAAGGAATGCCTCGTAAAAATCATTCTGTATTTTGAAAGTAGGATAGGAATACATCATAAAAATCGTTCTGTATTTTGAAAGTAGGATAGGAATACATCATAAAAATCGTTCTGTATTTTGAAAGTAGGATAGGAATACATCATAAAAATCGTTCTGTATTTTGAAAATAAGAGAAATACCTCATAAAAATCATTCTATGCTTTGAAAGAAAGGTAGAAACGCCTCATGATAACATGAGTGGAAACTTTACACCAGGATGACAACCACAGCCCAGGAACCTCCGGGGTCCCGCCAGCTTGTCTTACACCTGCAGCAAACTTATTACCTTCAGTGCCTTTGCTTGATAATTAATGTAAGGCAATTATCATCATCATTATTATTATTTATTATTATTATTATTATTATTATTATTATTATTATTATTATTATTATTATTATTATTATTATTATTATTATCTCTCGCAAATGCACTCAATATATAGACTATATAACGTGGCAACAGACACGAATGCAATGTAATGAGATCCTTTAATGAGAATCTTTCACTCACGCAGTGGCCTTGAAAAAATACGCACTGTGTGGGCGAAACGTCAATAAATGAACTAACTACACTGCATTTATATGTTTCCATCGTGTCGGTATATTTAACCATTTCTCTCCACTATTTTGCGGGCACTTGGGTTAGAATTCATACATTTATTTACTGAGAAGCTAAAAGCTTCGATCCTACCTTAGCTTACTTCAACGTTTTCTACGATTCTTTAGTTACTTTGCTTACTTATACAAGTAGAATCTCAACATAGACGAATGATAAGTCAAAATATAAGTTAGTTTATTTTCCCAGAAATAAATAACATACGTACTTATTACATCATAAGTTCCATTTAAGTTTCCATTCAATCAGGAATTAACAATAGCCTAGCTTAACCTAGGCTAGCCTCACAACCTAACCTAACCTAGGCTAGCCTGGCCTATTCTAACATAAACTAACCTAATCTAACCTAACTTAACTTAGGCTAGCCTGACCTGACTTAATATAACCTAACCTAACCTATTATAACTTAACCTCACCCAATTAACTTATGTAGAATAATTAGTTGCATAAAAATAGTTAAGCAAAATATAAACATCTACTTATATGATTGCTATTACAGAGGTCGTAGAGAACTTGGGGAATAGGATGGGTAGTCAGGTTTGATTCAAGAAAAGAGAGGGTAACTCCAGTGCCTTGGATTAAGAACCCTTTATTACTACCAAGACAACCATCCCCCCCCACTAAATGCAGAGTAAATAGTCTTCCCTTGACACAACTGCCTTTTTAAATACGACCCTCTATGTGTGTGTGTGTGTGTGTGTTCTTTTATGTAGTCACCTTTATTTGGTTGCACGAGTTGATTCACAGCTCCTTGCCCCGCCTCTTTGCTCGTTGCTACTGGGTCCACTCTCTTTCCAGGCTTCAAGAGCCTTATCGTATCTCTTCTTGAAGCTATGATGTATAGATCCCACCTCTACCACTTCTCTCTCTATAGATTGTTCGGCATCTTGACAACTCCAAAGCTGAGTAAATACTTCCTAACATCCCTATGACTCATTTGGGTTTTCAATTTGCAGGTGCGCCCTCTTGAGCTTATTTCTCATCTCTGAAACATTGTTTCTGTTCACCATGTCAATTCCTATCAGTATTTTGCATGTCGTTTTCATATCCCTTCTAGTCTCCTGTCTTCCAGTGTCATCAGGTTGAATTCACTTAAGTTGTCCTCATATGACATACCCCTTAGCTCCGGGACTAGTCTTGTTGCAAACTTTCGCATTTTCTCTAATTTCTTGACGTGCTTGACCAGGTGTGGGTTCCATGCTGATGCTGAATACTCCAATATTGGCCTGACGTGCACGGTGTACAGTGTGTGTGCGTGTGTGAACTAAGTTCATATATTAGTATGCTAGTGTGTGAGAAGAGGCGAGAAAGGCAGTCTTCATTATAGGTCACACTGTCTGCTGGGTATACTTGTAATTACTTAGGCTGCTTCCATTACTGTCCACAGTAGTACTTAAGAACACCCCAACACACACACACACACACACACACACACACACACACACACACACACACACGTGTATACCATATACGTCAGGCCCATACTGGAGTATGCAGCACCAGTTTGGAACCCACACCTGGTCAAGCACGTCAAGAAATTAGAGAAAGTGCAAAGGTTTGCAACAAGACTAGTCCCAGAGCTAAGGGGATTGTCCTACGAAGAAAGGTTTAAAGGGGAAATCGGCCTGACGACACTAGAGGACAGGAGGGTTAGGGAGACATGATAACGACATATAAAATACTGCGAGGAATAGATAAGGTGGACAGAGACAAGATGTTCCAGAGAGGGGACACAGAAACAAGGGGTCACAATTGGAAGTTGAAGACTCCTATGAGTCAAAGGGATGTTAGGAAGTATTTCTTCAGTCATAGAGTTGTCAGGAAGTGGAATAGCTTGGAAAGCGACATAGTGGAGGCAGGAACCATACATAGTTTTAAGACTAGGTTTGATAAAGCTCATGGAGCAGGGAGAGAGAGGACCTAGTAGCAATCAGTGAAGAGGCGGGGCCAGGAGCTATGACTCGACCCCTGCAACCACAAATAGGTGAGTACAAATAGGTGAGTACACACACACACGCCCCGATGGCATGGTGGCTAGCGCTCTTGCTTCACGCACGGAGGGCCCGGGTTCAGTTCCCGGCGGGGCCGAAACATTTCGAAGTGTTTCCTCACACACACACATATACATACAACAGGCCTAGTGTCTAATCGACATGTGCCTAGGACAAAATGGTAACTAACACACCTTAAAGAAGAGGTGCAATGCAACTCTTGGAGCCGGAAGAGAGTGGACCTAGTAGCGACCAGCGAAGAGGCGGGGCCCGGAGCTGTGACTCGACCCCTGAAACCACATATAAGGGGAGTATACATTTAATTCATAATATAGTATTTTATTCATAAAAGGATGTTTTATTCATAATATAATATTTTATTCGTAATATAAAGTTTTTATTTATGGTCACTTGTCATCCGAAGAACCACTGAATTATGGTCAATAAATAACGAGGCTTGAAGAAACTCAAGAAATAGATGTATATTCTTGAGAGAAGCACAATACCCGCAGGGGCCATACAGCGCCCGTGAGGGAGGGCAGGTAATCCTGTTTCATCCAAGATAGGGGACAAGAGCTCCAATTTTTATTAATCAAGATCCCTGCTACCAGCATTAGGGCGTCCCCCACCATTCCACCTATTATTATTATTATTATTATTTCAACTATTATTATTATTGTTATTATTGTTTTTACTACTACTACCACTGTTGCTGCTGTGATACTTATGTGGGGACATGCTGGGAGAGGGAAGCAACAGCCTGGTTGATCAGGCAGTGACCAGAGATTACTGGCCTCAGAATGAGTGAAAGTAGAACAACTCTGAAAACTGCTCACGGGTATGTCTCAGGTGTAAATTACACTCAGAACGAGACGTTAGTCGTTACGTAAAAGGACACTATGTGCAACTAATGCGACGTTTTATTGTGGCAACGTTTCGCTCTCCAGGAGCTTTGTCAAGCCGTTACCAACAACACAGACGTTATATGTAGGTGTAAGAGTGAGGCTCAAAGCGTAATATAATCGTTGTAGGTGATTGTAATAGTACTAGTAGTAGTAGTACTAGGAGTAGTACTAGTAGTAGTAGTACTAGGAGTAGTAGTACTAGGAGTAGTACTAGTAGTAGTAGTACTAGGAGTAGTACTAGTAGTAGTAGTACTAGGAGTAGTACTAGTAGTAGTAGTACTAGGAGTAGTACTAGTAGTAGTAGTACTAGGAGTAGTAGTACTAGGAGTAGTACTAGTAGTAGTAGTACTAGGAGTAGTACTAGTAGTAGTAGTACTAGGAGTAGTACTAGTAGTAGTAGTACTAGGAGTAGTACTAGTAGTAGTAGTACTAGGAGTAGTACTAGTAGTAGTAGTACTAGGAGTAGTACTAGTAGTAGTAGTACTAGGAGTAGTACTAGTAGTAGTAGTACTAGGAGTAGTACTAGTAGTAGTAGTACTAGGAGTAGTACTAGTAGTAGTAGTACTAGGAGTAGTACTAGTAGTAGTAGTACTAGGAGTATACAGTAGTAGTAACTAGGAGTAGTACTAGTAGTAGTAGTACTAAGAGTAGTACTAGTAGTAGTAATAGTAGTGGTAGTAGTAGTACAAGGAGTAGTAGTACTAGTAATAGTACTAGTAATAGTAGTACTAGGAGTAGTAGTAGTACTAGTAGTAATAGTAATAGCAGCAGTAGTAGTAGTAGAAATACTAGTGGTAGTTGCTGTTGACTCCCTTATGGGGAGGAGGGGTCCTTGATGCCGGCAAGGGGCTCTTGATCCGAGGAATTGGAACTGTCTTCCCCTTCCTTATATCCAACCTGATTGTCTTCCACCCCCTACCCCTTCGTTTTATGGTGGGTTTAGCGCTTTTCAATAATAATAATAATAATAATAATTATTATTATTATTATTATTATTCATGGAAAAGTGCTAAACTCATAGGGGTCAAATAACGCCTGAGGGGATAGATTGATGCGAGGAAGGGAAGAATATTCCTTGGATCAAAAGCCCTGTCATCTACATCGAGGACCCCTCCCCCTTTGAGTGCAACAGTATTATAATCAAATTAAGCGCTAAACCTGTAAGGTTCATACAGCGCTGCAGTAGTAATAGTACCTGCAATAGTAGTATTTTCGTGATTATATTTGCCCCCAAAAATATTTATGGGTAAGAATCCCATCACGATACATTTTGTCTGACAAAACACTTGCTGTCTCCTGAAATATTAATGTGAATCATTTTACACTACAATTATAAATGTTATACACTTGTAATGAAGTTATATATATATATATATATATATATATATATATATATATATATATATATATATATATATATATATAAAAATAAAAACTACATACGTACGTATCAGTCAATTATAGTCCAGCACAGGAATTGCACGCCATAACATCCTACTCATGCATAATGTATATGTATTTATAAACACAGAGAATTGTGTTATCATAAAACAAATTCAGTTATAACATATCAGCATGTTGAAGTCATTTTCTGAACGAGGTCATTCCTTGCCAACGTCGACTCAAGTTGTGTTTTGTCCTCTGATAAAGAAACGGATTCATGGTTTCCCAGAATGATTGTTATATCCGCATACACGGATTCTTGCTAATATTGGTGAATTCGTGTTTTTATACTCGTGTACTAGTACATCAGACCTCGTCGTCAAGAGCACGACAGACCTGGTTGTCAAAAAAAAAGAAAAAAAAAGCTAGACCTAGTCGTCAAAGCTACTCCAGGCCTGGTCGTCAAGACCACAACAGACCTGGTTCTCAAACGACTCCTTTCCCAACTTAACTAAATTGGTCGCTTTAAAAGTTTACCGCAGAATCCATAGTTAAATGGTCGAGTGAAAAGTTTGGAAGACTAACAGTAACTTTTTTTTTTTAACTTTCTTCTCGTATAATCGCTTTGGAGTCATTGGACCATTTACTTTTGATTTTCTTGTTATATCTTTAAAACCCTTTCTTTAATTTGCGTGGATGCGTTGATGCAGGTGGACACTTGATCCAAGAAATTAGTTTCTCATTAACACTAAGAAATTCACATTATATATATATATATATATATATATATATATATATATATATATATATATATATATATATATATATATATATATCAATAACACTGCGACTAGCCGGGGGATCGAACCCGTGTTGTTTTAGCCCTCCTCATAATGAGTGAAAATTCACAACATACAATTCACTGGACCATACAATCCTACAAAGATCACGCACCCAGCAGAGCTAGGTGTTGTACCGTGATCCAAGGACATACGATGGTGTAGGTGCCTCAAAGCTAATTTCTACTCCACGTTTATTGTACTTGCCTCCACAAGCAGTATATATAGTATTGTAACCACGAACGAGTGGTATTTAATCAATAACAACACTGCGACTAGCCGGGGGTTCGAACCCGTGTTGTCGTGTTATCTGAAATCATCCTGTGCACGATAACTTTGTCCTGTGCATGTTAACGGAAATCAAATGCAAATTCTTATTTATCTTATACTATAGAAAAATAATGTAATTTACATGTAATGTAACATTGTTAGGCACAAAATAAAGCCACTAGTATGCAAATGCATTATGTAATTGATGACTAAATTATCGTGAAGTATACTTCCAACTCTTCATAAAAACGCAACCTTAGGTGTTATATATTATAATGATTAGGATAACATAAAACTCTTTGTTTAAAATAACTGATTTTCGTATGTAAACGATAACTTTGGATCAGTATCATCAGTTAGATAATTTGGCTTAAAGCCTATCGACTACTCAGATTATCATTAATTTAACCTGCATGTATATCACCAGTCGAGAACATTTTAATCCCTAAAACAGGGGTTAATGTAGTAAACTCTTAGCATATACTGTATACATTGAAATACCTATGGGTGTATACTTTCGTATTGCATTATCATTATTTTGTGAATGCCTGGAGAAGCCCTAAACCAGTAATGTATTATACAGCACTGGTGAATGGGAGGCAATCAAGTGTGATCCAAGACAGTAGATAACTCCAGTTCCTTGAATCGAGATCCCATCCCCAGCATCAAGGCACCCTTCTATGAAGGGTGGCGGCGTCACGTGGCACTCACAGCGAGTAGAAAACATGCCTAACCAAAGCAAAGTGAAAGTTTAACGATTACGGCTGATCGGTGGGTACGCTTATCTAGAACAAGGTGACTGACGGGGAGTCCCTCGTGCCTAGTACACACCTGGGAGATTCCAGTACACACTAGGTGATTTATTATGTCATGGCCGTAACTGTTTAATGAGCTCCCGTGTGCTGTAATTATTACGGCATGACGGTCACAGCCTCATGACCTCCTGTGTGCTGTAATTCAGTCTATTGTGCAGAGTTCAGAAAGCGTCTGCATGTAATGAAGCCTTGGTAATGTAAGATGAACAACAACAACAATAATAATAATAATAATAATAATAATAATAATAATTATTATTATTATTATTATTATTATTATTATTATTATTGTTATAAAATATTATTGCTAATATTTTAAAAAATATTTTTATTTTTAGTATTATTAGTATTATAATAATAGTATTAGTATTATTATCAGTATTATAGTAATAAGTTTCTATAGTTATTTTTATTGCTATTACATTTATGTCATGTCTTAAGCATTTCTCGAAAGTAATTAGAAAGTTATTTATTAAATTTGACAAGATGTAACATGGAGCATAATTGACGTTGATGAGATTAAGTGAAAGTTTAGATCGTAATGATATTAACGGAAGCGAAAGTTTAGATCATTGATGGGAGGAAAAGAACTTTCAGTAATGAGTAGTAGAGGAAGTTTAGAACATTGATGAGTGGGCGAGAAAGTTCAGGCCATTGAGGAATAAGAAAGTTAGAACATTGATGAATGGGATAGAAAGTCTAGAATATTAATGAGTCGGAGAGAACATTTAGAACTGGTAAATGGGAGCGAAAATTTGAACATTGATGAATGGGAAAGAAAGTTTCGAGCATTGATACAGGCTAGAGAAAGTTTAGAACATTGATGAATGGGAGAGAAAGTTTAGAACATTGACGAGAAGTGGAGAAATGGGAAGAAATTAAAAATATATGAGGAAATAAAAAAAAAAAAGTTGATGGTATGAGTAGTATATGACATTGATGAAGTGAGACGTTGGCCAAATTGATGATACGATAAAGCTCATGGAGCAAGGAGAGAGTGAACCTAGTAGCGACCAGTGAAGAGGTGGGTCCAGGAGCTGTGAATCGACCCCTGCAACCAGAAATAGGTGAGGACACCTAGAAGTGTGTATTTTTCACTGTATAAACACTGAAATATATATATATATCTTCCAGTGTAAATACATGGAGAGGATTGGATCTCACAGTATATACACCAAAGCGTGTCTATCAGAGTATATAGTATACTGAGAAGTGTATATCTCACTATATAAACTGAGAGGTGACTATCTATCTGTGTATATACAGCAAGACTTGTCTATCTCCCAGACATACTGAGAAGTGTGTATCTTGCATTGTATATACACCAAGGTTTTGTGATTAATATTTTTAGGGCTTACGGTGTTTTCATTGTTGATGTATAGCCGAAAGGCTTTAAACACTAAGGAAAAAAATATTTGTACACAAATGCGTTTTTATTTATTAATATAGCGAGAAGTGGCAGGTGATGGCAGTGTTGCCACCTTTTCCTGCTCTTGCCTTGTTTTTCCTTAACAGAGAATGACTCACCTCTCCCACAACCACAGCAACTCTCAAAAAACCCGTCCTCACGCATACAGTCAATGTTTGCATTCGTCCCATCCTTCCTCCAGCTTCCATGCCAGCCTGCTCGTGCTAAAATTAATATAGTATAAAGCATCTTAATCCAGCCTAACTTTTCATGGGGGGCAGACTAAATTTTGGTGGTCTTGTTTAGCATCGGTGATTTATACTACCCTCGTGATGCTCATGCTAATTTTCGCGGAGTTATTGCAACAGTGAATCTAAAGGAGAGATCATCGTGAAAAGTGGCACTTCCGAAGTAATAGTAAGTCCAGCTCTGCTGCTGTAGCTACTGAACTCACAGTGTATTGAAGATATTCTCATCATTGTACTTAAATCCTCCAGTTCAGAATGTATATATTACCTAATGAACGAAGATCCTATTATGTGATGGAATATGACGGTAACATGGCTAACTTTTGACTAAGAAATCAAACTGTCCTATAGAGTATTAAGACTGACTTGCCATGGATTCCAACTCCCAGTTCGGTGAATAGCTAGTTATTCACTGTCATATAGAGTTGCTGATGTATGACCCTAGTAGGTTTAGCGCTTTTTTATTATAATTATAATAATATGGTAGGACCGTCCATACATTTCACACTTGAGGACATTATTGCATTCGTGGGGAGTGCTGAACCCGTAGGAGTTTTACAGCACCTGGGGGAATGGAAGGCATTCAGATTCCAAATATCTTGCTTTATATTATTATTTGCTTGTTATATTAGCTATGTCATTAGGTAGGATGTAAAATATTGCATTTCTCACTGTGCTCGCTGTTAGAGTTGTGATTGGCTGTCCGCCGTCGCAAACTGCCTAGCTAACTATCAACTCGCTTGTTACCTGCCAGCCTCGCTGGAGTGAGACCTGTTGTTGAGATATCGTTCTCTCTCTCCACAGCTGGTCATCGCTTGACCAACACCTCTCTCTCCACAGCTGGTCATCGCTTGACCAACACCTCTCTCTCCACAGCTGGTCATCGCTTGACCAACACCTCTCTCTCCACAGCTGGTCATCGCTTGACCAACACCTCTCTCTCCACAGCTGGTCATCGCTTGACCAACACCTCTCTCTCCTCATCTCTCCAAAGATCTCTCTCGTCTCTGGCTGTTTGTTCGTTATTTAGACTGTTTTGGTAAGTATGATTTCGCTGGTGAGTCGAAACACTTCTTGTAACTCTGTTAACAGAGCATAGTTCAAACTTAGTGTTTTTTGACGTTTTGCCACACGCTTTTATATGCTAGTATTATTTTTATAATTGATGATAACGTACCAGACGGTACTTAAAGAGTCATACTGATATGAATGTGCCTTCAGCACATATGTACAAGTTCTCTTTGCACTGCAAGAGATGTGTAGGAGCTTATATCCTAAATTATATCAAATTCATTTACTTTGATTTTGTCCACCTAGACAACTTTGTTAATAAACATCTCAATTTTTATTTCGTTGGATTATCACCTAGTTGTAATCCCAAAACTAATAATATTTACTCAATACAAGGGATAACTAGACCTGATCTTAATCCGACATGTTACAAAACCCAGAGCCCCTCAAGGGAGGTTCTTCGACGCTGGTGAGGGGCTCTTGATCTAGGGAATTAGATCTGTGCTCCAGGTCCCTGAATTAAGCCTGAATACCTTACATCTCCCCCCACAGGCACTGTATAATCCTACGATTATAATAATAATAATAATAATAACAAAACCCAGAAACAGGCTGAATGCTAGAGGGGGAGACCTAGTATTCTCTGGAGATGTCTATACTCTATAGATATCGCCTTTTTGCAACTGTATTCAAATGGGTATTCCCTAGTGATCATTCTAGCTAGATAATATGAGGCAGGATATAGATTACTGAGATAGGATTATTATTATTGATACTCATAGTGAAGCGCTAAACCTATAGGAGTCATATAGCGCCTGGGAAATGGAAAACAATCAGGTTCGATCCAAGTGAAGAGGATAGATCCGATGCCTTGGATCAAGAGCACCTTACCGATCTCATGAAGATATTAGATAGTGACCTATTGTAAATATTTGATCCCATTTGCATCTATGCCTTCTGGATCACCCATCCCTTCCAAGAGGGTGCCTTGTGGCAGACGAAAGGTACTTGATCCAAGGAACTTGAGCTACCCTGCCCTTGAATAAAATATCATTACCTCCCATGCACCAAGCTCTATATATTCTCTACGGGTTTAGTATTTCTCTATGAATATAATAATAATAATAATAATAATAATATATTATTATAGGGCGACTTAATTGCGGTTGGGTATAATTGCCCAGTGTATTTTGAGTTTCGATTTTCTAAGGTGCAGTTTATTAGATTTAAAAGCCTGAAGTGCACCTGCACCCTAACATCAAGAATACTATATAATAACTCGATATGTACACATAAATATATATCTGTGTATATACATTGATATGCAACTTAAAAGATATGGATATATACCTCGGTGCTTATTCATTGAGATATACACCTCATGTTGGACATACACTGGACAGGTACCTCGATTTATATATACTGAAATGAAAAAAAATACCACAGTGAAAATAGGAAATAAACATTAACGCTTTCATGTGCTTACACATACATGTATATTATTTGGACCTGTCTAGCATGTGCCAGTAGGCCTGCTGCAGTGCTCCTTCTTTTTTATGTTCTTATATCTTCAGAAAATGTGTGCAAACACATGAAAGCGCTCATGTTTTATTTTCTGTTTTCACTGGTATTTTTTCATATTTCCAATCACACGTTTTATTGTGATTTCTTCCATATACTGAAATATGCATTCCTTGGTGTATACTTGATCTTGGTGTATACTTGATCTTGGTGTATACTTGATCTTGGTGTATACTTGATCTTGGTGTATACTTGATCTTGGTGTATACTTGATCTTGGTATACTTGATCTTGGTGTATACTTGATCTTGGTGTATACTTGATCTTGGTGTATACTTATCTTGGTGTATCTTGATCTTGGTGTATACTTGATCTTGGTGTATACTTGATCTTGGTGTATACTTGATCTTGGTGTATACTTGATCTTGGTGTATACTTGATCTTGGTGTATACTTGATCTTGGTGTATACTTGATCTTGGTGTATACTTGATCTTGGTGTATACTTGATCTTGGTGTATACTTGATCTTGGTGTATACTTGATCTTGGTGTATACTTGATCTTGGGTATACTTGATCTTGGTGTATACTTGATCTTGGTGTATACTTGATCTTGGTGTATACTTGATCTTGGTGTATAC